>JAMQGS010000006.1:12577500-12757500 GCA_028455905.1 Neoseiulus californicus | reverse complement strand
GGGTTGGAGTGAGAAGAGGCAATTTTCCATTCCGCCTTATTCGGATCCTCGGTCGGTTCCCCGTTCTCTCGGCTGGTTGTGTGCCGACGGTCTTTACGAGAAAATAATCCTCGCCGCCTATAATAAGCGCCACAGCCAACGTCGGGTTAGTGAGGAACCAAAGGAGTGGTCGCTGGCTCCCTTGCTTGCTTGCTTTCTCTCTCCTTCCTTTTTGTCCAGACACTCATGACTGAAAGACGGCGAGCGGAGCCAAGCGGGAGGCACATTGTTTCATCTATATAAAATGGAACGGGGGATAATAAAGCTGCTTTACGAGCCTCGCTAACAGAACACTCGTCGCTCTCGTTTGCTTGAGTCTATTCCTTTCCTCCGTTCCGCGCTAAGTCGGAGTTTTTCGCGAACCCGCTCCTTTTCATCCCTCCGTTTCCGCTCCCCCTTTCCCCTGCCCTCCCCCGACTTCCACGTCTCCGCTCCCCCTTTCGTTCTGCTTTCTATCTCGCGCAAGGCTTGCTTGGCAAGGGGAAGATAGCTTCGTGAGTTACCCGTAGAATCTGCGAAAACTTCCAGATGCATTCCAGGAACGTCATCCATGACGTCCTTGTGCTTGAAATACTCTGCCTGGATGTCTGTGTGTGTGTGTGTGCGTGTGTAGATGTCTGGAATTATCGGCCTCCCGAGAAAACTTGGAAGACTGCGAAATCTGTGACGCGGGAAGCGGGTTACGTGGAGCGCGAACCCGCAGAAGTTTGGTCGAAACTTTCGGAAGAGAGTGCAAAACTCCCTCCTGTTGGGGTTAGGCCTGAAATGCACTGCCTTGCACAAATCTACGAAACTTTCACGCAATGCAAGAAGATCTATGACAGGCTGCTCAAGTTTTGGTCATGGCCTTTATTGAAGAACCTCACTTCTTCGTCTCCCCGAACAAAATTACGCGCGCGACAAATGTTCGATCTCCGGGACCAATCGAATAGTTCCAGTTTCGCCCGGAAACCCTGTCTAGGATTCCCTATGGAGAACAACGTTCACTGTCGCATGACGATTCGCAAGATATCTTGCTGTATCTCGTGAATCGGGACGCGGGGCACTTTGTACAGCCAAAGCGGCGGAAACTTTGAAGGTTCCGTCGCTCGGCAACTTGATCTTTCCCAATAATGCTTTGTCAGCGTCTCTGGATTCTCGGATGACCGGAGTACACGGCCGAACGGCTTGGCGTGTTCGGCTCCGAATTTGAGTCCGATACCCGCCACTCATGCTGGTGGTGGTGGTGGTGGCCGTCGTTCCTCCCTCTCTCCACGCGCGTCTTCAGCGCGTATTACTCGCGCTGTTTGTGACTGACCGAGTCTGCGTGTTTGGCCAGTGGTGCCAATCATTCACTCGAGCGGCTAATTAGCCCGTTGTCTGCTGCGCAGACTCCAAGCAAGGCCCTCTTGCTCGACGACGGCCCACCCGAATCTCCGTGTATGGTCCGGTCCGCCAAGCTGGCCATAAACAACACCCCGTGCCTTCATCTCGTTCTTCCTTTTTTTCCTCGTCCCTCTATTTGGTGATGTTCGTCGGTCGGTCGCTCTGTTCATGCCTTCGGGGAAATCAGTGCTAGCAGCATGAGGATGATTCAAGGATTTCCTAATCTCTCCCTGGAGTAATTATCACCATGTCACCGTTGTCTCTAGAACTTTCCACTCACAACTTTCCAGAACACTCCTCCGTCGAGGTCGCCCTATCATCAAAAACGAGGAAGAAAAAAACTACACACAGTGTATAGAACCGACAGCAAACTACAGCGCGGTCGTGCCCTGCGAGCCACGATGCTTCTTGGCGGACGGTAAAAAACGAAGGAGCAAATAAATATGTGCCACCGTGACAGCGAACCCGACCGCCACGCCGTTCGAGGATTAGCGTTGGGCAAGCGGTGATTGATGGAGAGAACGGTGTCTCACCTGCCCCGCGCTCGTCGTTCCTCTCTTGCTCGTCTGTTGCCGCTTGAGGAGCTCATTATTACTCTTTGTGCAAAGAGGGAAGCAGGGGAACAAACGTTCGGTGGCATCCTGTTTCGCTTCTTCTTCCTCTGGGCCAGACCACGTGGAGGAGCGAATGAACGGAGTACGAGTTATCCATAGGCGCATAAACCCACGGTAGTGAGATTCCTCGTTTCCTTCCTTTGATGGTAATTCGTAACATTACTGATCGCATTTCAATATCGGCTGCTTGAAGGAGGAATCATAACATTCTGCGCATTCGGCAGGATAAGGTACCAGAACACCTTGCGGGACCGAAAACACCATTTGGGAGGGAGGGAGACAATATTCGAATTGAATTGCGTGAATCAATTTCCAGAAAGATAGATTTCCTGTCCGCTGTCCGAGAAAACTACGATTTCGTGACATCACCGACATTGTCGGAAATCGGAAAGCTCGAAGATTCATCCTCATAGATAGTAGCATCTCGGAGTTGTCGAGATCCGACGAGAGATCGCTATCTCGCCTTGCTCGGGAGCGTCAATATTCGGAAGAATTTCGGGCTTGCCGATAGCGCCGCTGCCTCCGCTCGTCTTCGTCGCAATCTCTTGGAACTTGTCCTTGTTCATTCGCTGAAAACTTCGCGGCCGAGTGCCTTGAGGAATCGCTCTCATGAGTTTGAGGTTCTCTCCGATTTCCCCCTATCATTCATGATATATCAGTAAATCGTAATTCTAGCGCCAGCATCGTTCAGATGGATTCAACGGCTTGTAAGAACATACACGAAAATATTGTGTACAACTCTCTCCTACGTTCTAGACATTTCTCGCTAAGGAATTCCCGTCGTAACCCGGTTCGCGCCAAAAAATCTCCAACTTCATACGTATCTGCCTTGACTGATATCCAACTGGAACTGACGGAGACTTACGGTGAGTCGACGATTGATCAATCCGAAATACCGATCTACCCGTTATGCCAAGACTTCGGTTCGCGGAGGCTCGCATTTTAGGGACTGCAAGCTCACGCGCCATTCTTTCGTCGAGTAGCCGCCGCGCCGTACGAAGCCCGCTGACCGCGGGCTTGCGGTCTCGCTCCGCGAAGCTCTACTTTCACTTATAGCTCGTGTAGTTCGATAATGGGTCATTGACCAGTTTTAGCATTAATGGCCATTGTGCGGGCTTTCGCTGTCCTAGAGCCCCTGTCGCGGATTTCTGCGGGCTTGTGGCCATGAAAATGCGGGCTTCTGCGAACCCTAGTCCAGACGGCGCTTGTCTTCCCGTCGGCGCAACTCACCTCGATGTACATCCTCCTGGTCTGGACACCACACCTCCGCTCCATTTCTAAGCTACAAAACCTGCATAAGGATGCTCGATGAGTTCTCGAGAAGCGAGTAGTGGATGATCCATGATACAATCGTTCAAACATTTTGGAACGTTTGCCAAAAGTAGGCGACCGACGCCGACGTCGGCTTCTATGTTAGACATCAACTGCGTCCATGGAGCACATGGAAACGACCTTTTCACCGTGGAATTCATCCCAAAGACCGGAACTAGTACACTCACCGGAACTAAAACATGTCAGAGAGAAGAAAAACTAAAAGTTGGTGTTGAATGCGTGTTTCGCGCGTAGACAGCGTTCTCAACTCACAAACATTCCCAAAAGCAAGAGTGCAGACTCACAGCATCGCTCGGCAGTGATGGCGCTCCAGCTGCCGCTGCTTTTGGAAAAGCCGAAGCGCCTGACGCATTTTCAATTACTAGCTTCGTCGGTTTGAATGCGATCTCTCGTCCATTCTCTTTATCCCTCGCTCCCAGTGACGACGGTGGGGTGGGACGCGGGCAAGTCAGCAAGCAAGCCAGCCAGCCAACCATTGGAGCCTACGAGGTTGTTGAATTGAATTGAAATGCTAATGTTCCGCGAGCTGCCGGCTTTCGGGCCGAAGCTGTTTGTCGTCGCAGTCGTTGTCGTCGTATCGCGCTAGAACAAGTCTCGCTGGAGCTTCGTCTGTAGGCACGCCAGCAGCTCGCTGAATCCTCGTTCAGCATTGAGACAATGGTTCGGATCGGCGTCTGAGCAAATCTCTCGGAGGAAGCGAACGACCGCCTGCGACAACCGAGTTCTCATTGGAACCCATCTGGGTGTGTAATAGACCTCGCCGCTGCCAATCTGGCTGTAGACCGAACGACGGACCGAACGACTGGCTGGCTGGGTGTCTTCTTTGCTCACTGACTCGAGGGCCGGTATTATAGCCGTTAGGCTATTCTGCAGCTCCGGTTTAAAAGGGGGGAGGTGAAAGACGAGCTAACTGAGACTGAAAGTCAAGCCGGTTCCTCGGTTTACGATGGGAAGGTACTTCAAACATTCAGGGACTTGACGGAGTACTGCTGTGTTTCCTTCCGACTCGCCCTCATCAGCCGCAAGTGTCTCGTTGCAAAGTTCGCAATGTTTTGCAAGTTTGCAATCATCGTTTATCCCATGTAACTCAGGCTTGATCGGATATCTGAGGACTTCGACGACAACCAGCTCCACAGGGGCAATATTTGGCATCGGGGAGTACAGTGTTTTTCAGGAGAGGCACCCGGATCACCGTAGAGGATGGCAGCAGCCCGAATCACCGTAGAGTTACGAGAACAGAAAAGGAAATCTGCTGTCTGTGACTCCGTCGTGACATCCTTGACTCGATCGCAGTTACGAGCCACACTCGATCCATATTGAAGGTAGTTCTCTGGCAAAATAAGAGACGTAGTAAAAAAGTTCTTAGCTACCGGAGCCAGCGGTCAGGAGTCGAGTTGGCCGATGTCTTTCACTGTCCAACGAATGACGTCCGCTTGGTCCGCATGATGGAAGCGTTTTTATGGCTGTTTCCCCCAACACCACCGCCACCACCGGCACTACTGCTGCAACGACAACACTGACCACCACCGGCACGGCAACCACTACAGCCACTGGCAACATACATAAACCAAATGGAACCGTAACATATGGCAGCTCCATCGAACGGACTCCTCCGCTTCCAAACAGGCCGTTCCCGGTGCTACAAGACGAACAACAAAGACCACCTTCTTCTTACTATCCATCGACGACGACGACAACAGCAACCGATGACTGTTTTGGCCCCACTCATTCACTGGCCCTCGCACAACACCCACAATGGGTACTCACCGAGAACACGCACCGATAAACAAAGGATGAAGCACCTATGCATCTTGACCTTGCTGAATTCCCTCCTTCCGAGCTGTTGAGTATAGCCGAGGCTCGATATGGTGAATGTGGTCAAGAGGTCGGCGGGATACTTGCAGTGAAACCGGCTGGTTGGGTCGCGAGGCCGCCTACATATTTCAAAACGTGCACGCTCACGAACATGGAGAAGTTGGAATGGTTCAGGCGTCTGAATTTGCTTGATGAATTAAGCTGCAGTCAAGTAAGTTATCGGGTAAAATGCAATGGGTCTGTGGCAACACTACTTCGCGAACTCCGTGCCGATATCGCACCTTCAGTTTAATACACTGAACATATCAGACTACGACCTTTGCTAGCATAGTTCAAATGATATTCTTGGGCTTATTTTCGAACAAAAATCATGTCGAACTCGAAAGGAGCATCACGGTTCGCGGCTCGTCAAAGTGGTTTGTTTTCGAAGAGCCAAGCGAAAACTTCGTTCGTCCAATCGGGAGATCGAGGGATCCACTTAAGGAATCAGCTGCTCCACACGATCTCGACGCCATTCATGGCATGAACTTCTCGATTCGGCAACTCTGATCCATGAGTTCCGAGTTGAAACGGTCTCCAAACCATGCGACAGGAATTCGATTAGGCACTCTGGGTGGAACAAGGGCTCAAGTTTCAGAACCACTTTGCGATCGATCCATAGTTGTCCGTGGACTTCGCGAACAGCTGGCAAAGCGGATGCATCGGCCTGTGCTCATGGGGCGCGTGGCATGATTGCATATTACGAACGTGTTCGATTGAAGTATCCGGTGCTTGAAATGAAATGATTATTATTCAAGCCTAATCTGACGGTATTCGTGATCTATTTTGCATGAGGTGTGTCGGTGTTCGTTACTGTCTGACGATGAGCCAGTTTTATGTGCGGACGTTTGCGAATGGACGCATGTCTTGAGGGTGAGCGCGGCTAAACGAGCGGCTCTTACCGATAGTTCATGCATACGCATGCGATACAGGCACCGTACAAGGCTGATCCTCGAGGAAATTTCAAATTCGAAGAATCGACGCCTCAAGGCATATGATATTGAAATTAACTTGAGCATACCCACCCGCCCGCTTGCCGTCCGAGCTGCCCCCTTCGCCTCGCTCGCTCGCCCGCCCGCCAATGATTAAAGGATGCTTCGGAGAGGGGCCTTTCTGAGCCGCTTGCTCGTTCGAAACCCGCCCGCTCGTCCGACCCGGCTGCTTGCCCCGGGGTAGGTCTGTATCATCTATGTGCGCTTCTCGCTCATCTACTCATCCCCAAGCTCGCTCGGCTCCCACCCTTGTTTGAGTCTCAAACCACCCCCGTTTTATTCACCCCAAGCTCCCCTCGCCGTTCGATGCCTCGTGTGTGGGCCCCACTTCGTTCCAATGTTCCCCACCCTGGCCCCATCCCCAAGTTCGGAGCAGTTCGTGTGCAAGGGCCCTCCTTCGCTCCTCCTAGGTCCCCGAGCCCTGAGTCGTCCCTTTTGGTCCTCAAACCGGTGCTGGTCCCCTCTGGCAAATCCCCAAGTCCTTGCTCCTCCGCCAGCCCCCGGCTCCCCTTTAGTGGCTCCACAACAAAACCTTCCTTGTAAGCTTCCCCATCGGCAATTTAAGACACGGTCCTTTGTTGATGACAATGAGCCTCGCTGAGCAGCATGTTTTCATGTTTGCCGCGGAACTTTCGGGAGAAACCATGTGGGTGGATAAACAAAGCTGCTTAGAATTTTGTCCGTTGGCCTCCTCGAATGCAACGCCGCGCCATTCAGCCTGGGAGTGAAGGGACGTAAACTCTCTAGAATCGCTCCATCTCCTCGGCCTAACGAATCGCAGAAACACCTCGTCGATGATTTTTCGGGCGGGTCCAGCTAACTCCAACTCGCCCTCATCAGCACTGTGAAGGTGTAAGAGCTCCAACAGTACGCAACCCACGGATTACGACCTTTTGGAGTTCCGGCACAGAAAATTTGCCCCAAGCTGAAAAGTTTCTTCCGCTGATTCGTCGCGAGAAAAGCATGCCGAATTCGGAGGATTCAGCCTCCTCATCTGCTGCTAGGGAGCTGTTCCCAATGACAACGCGTGGTCACCGAACGTGAGCCTGGGTCTATTTACATATCGCCCCATAGCAATACATATGTTTATCTCTGCCATCCATCAAGAGAGAATAAGAGGCAGGCTCATAGTAGTCAAATCGAACAATGCGAGTGCTTGAGATAAGAATCCGATTCCCTGCCGAAGAGCGACTGACCTACGGCCGAAACAATAGCCGAAGCTTTCCATCCTCTGTGCACTTGCGAATAACAGCCCACGGGTCTTCGCTTGTGGATGACGAAGGATTCACAGTCAAATGGCTCTGAGAGTTGAGTGACGGAGGTTGAAGTATACGGATACGTTTGTGAAGTCCGAGAAAGTATGGCATACGGTGGGGTTTTTGGGCACACAAACTACTGGATCAGGAGTTCTTCCTTGTCAAAAGAACTTTCGCAAGGGCGACCGTTGACGATCGGTGTAATTTCGGCTTCGTGGGAGACCGCCCGATATGGGCGTACCGCTGGGTGGCTTAGCGCGGGGTCCTGGTGCGTTCTGCGTACGAGCTCGGTCCCTGTAGCGAGGTCAACTTTTGGACTAATTTTTCGGGCGTTGAGCTCAGTTTTCCGTGATTGAGAATGGTGAGCGAAATTTTCGGACTCGTTTGCGACCAACATTCTCTAAAACAAATAGCTTCGAATTCGTGTATGCAGCACAAAGAGTGAGGGTGATTCTCAAAAATCCGCAGAAAGCTGGGTTTTGTTTCCAAAACCCTACTTTCAATTCGTTACGATACTCAAGGAGAGGCTCGTTTTCCTCTACTCTTCAGAAAGTTGACCACCGTCAGAAACTTAGTGGATGATTCGCCTTCCCTTGACTGTCTCGTTCGCAAACTCTAGAGCTTCGTTCCCCGAATCCTTTATCCGCTTAATTTTTGTCTCTTCCGGTCACTTGGTACGCCGTCTCTTGCTCAATGATCTCTCTCGAATAAAAATGGCACATCGTGGTGAAAATTATAAATTTCCAAGGCGTTTCGGGCGTCGTTAGCTCCGGTCTTTAAGAGCCGCAGCTGCAGCAGTCAGCTGGCTGACTGGCTGCCAGATATATTTCCCACCTATTTGGACGAACGGCACCCGCCAGCTTTTCCACTTTCTTCCTTCCCTCTCTCGCTTTATCGCGCTTCCCAAACGATCTCTTGTTCTTGACGCACGCGTTACCCATTTTCTGCTTTCTCACCCATCCGCCAGCACGCGGACGACGATAACGACAACCACTACCGCCTCAGTGACTTGGGGGTGAAGCGGCAGAGGGTGTTTGAGTCTAGGGACGGATTTGAGTACGGAGAGAGAAGTCTGACGCCATGCGGCTGCACTTTACTCTTGAATCCTCACATCAATTCGCATCACTTCCGATGAATAAATCGGGGGCTTGAGCGAAGACTGTCGTGGGGTAATGTATGTATCGAGGAAAAATCAAAGCTGCAACCACAAATCTGGGGCAGCGTTAAGTGTTTTCCGATAAACTTTTTGGTGGGGTGGTCTTCCTCCATCCCGGCGAGACCCGCCGCTCTGACTGAGAGCGAGGAGCGTTGCGACAGAAGTCGATATTCAAACACACAAACGGCTGAGCGCGTGTTCAAATATCCTCAACGGCGTAATGGCCACACATGCTTCCCCAACGTTCTCTATCAAACAAAATCAAAGTTGTCACCCTTCACTCGTCTGCATTGCAGTCGTTCAGAGCCATATCCCGGCACAACAAACACTCATCTCAAGAAACCAAGAAAAACTCAGTGGAACTTACAATCAGCAACACTCTTCAGGAGTGCCTCCTGAAGCTCATTCGCAGAGTGTCCGGTCTAAATTGTTCCACCCAGGAAGAAGGTTTCGGTTCTCCGGTTGGTGACCGGTCTTCATTCAGTGGAGTGGCGTGCTTGCAACCAGACACGTCATATGCTTTCTTGTTTAGTTCAAGTCACGCTCTGATACCTTTCGGGTCCTAGAAAATAACAACTTCTGCCACCTAACCCTCATCATCATGACTTGTTGGAGCACGAGTGTCCGGTCTTAGTGAACAGGTTTTGTTCCACCCAGGAAAGAAGGTTTCGAGTTTCTAATATGTGTGTTGTCCACACACCTCCCGGTATGGTGTTCTTCCAGTCCTGTTCATCCAGGAAGGAAAACCCCAACCCGATTGTTTTACCAGACCCACAGCCCGCACCGAATCAGAACCTGTACTTCGTATCATGTATCAATGAGAACGATGTTGATGTTCAAGTCAAGGTGGGCTGGAACTAGGGTATTCGGATGGTGAGATGATTGAATCGAGCAGAAGAACGCTTTTCTAATTCTTCCTCTTCGGTCTTTCTGTGGGTGGCAACGCCCGGAGAAGCTGAAGAGTGCTCGGAAATAGGGTATAGGTCGAGAAAACTATCATTCTTCTCTCCTGGATGATCCTGGCAAGGTGTCGAACCTCTTTCTGTACTCGTTGAGATACCAATCTGCCGGATTGTGACGGCTTGAACATTTCGTGATACATGCTCCCGTTCGTCGTTGCCGAGAGCAACACATGCTATGGTCGAGCTCACGTGCGAGTGAGCTTTCAAGGTTTGTTATGTCAAGGAGCAGTTCCACTCCTTGGTTCTTCCCTTCTCAAAATAGTTGACCGCTCGACAGCGGACACGCTGCCTGATTGGCTGTTTTTTACATGGATGCCGCTAGGGCAATGGTCAGATGAGGGGTCGAGGTTGACTCAGTTGATGAAAAACACTTCTATCCTGATCGAAAACGGCGAGCCGCTGAGAAAATACCTCCACGTGCCGAACAACCTCCGAGCGAGGGTGTCCAATCATAATAGGGAAAACTGATAAGCAGCAATTGGTCACAATACTTTCCTCACGGAATGAAAGCTATTTCTGTAAAACTCACCTACTATTGCATCCGGTGGCGTCGTGAGCTGAACCCTTCCCGGACAGTTTTCGTCAGGCACGACAAGCAAATGGGGAGGAATGATGAAAGATGAGAAAACCAGCGATAATCCGCCTCCTGTGACCCTACTGCATGCAACGGGACGCCTCGCTTACCCATGAACAACACAACTTCACTGATTGCACCAAATCCAGTTTTCTTCTTTTTCGGAGCGATCGGCTGAGAGGCACGGCTGCTTCCCAGACGTTTCAATCAACCTCAATGTTCTGGTTTCTGACCATGCCCGAAATGTCGGCGTCGCAGACGGCGGTCTAACTAAAAGAGGGGCTACCGGTAGAAGTCGCGGAAAGGCCGCTAAGCGAATCCGCGGGGCACTGGTAGTTGCCTGGCGGCGCGTAATACCCGCGGGTCTAGAATATCGGATATTGATTCCCGAGCCTCGAATCGCGAAAATTCGGAGGCTCGGTATGTAACTTCGTATTTGGGATTCCCGAATGTCTCAACCAGTTTGTCGTACATGGAACTAAGGATGTGAATAAGTGTTTTCTGCTCAACTCCGTTATCATACGATGCCGCGTGCCAGAGGAAGGGAACTTTCCTAGGAAAACAGGAAGAGAAAATGGAGGCGGGAAATCGAGAAAAATAAAACTTGAGCTCAAAGCAGGGGCAGCCCCGCAAAGACCCGCAGGTATCCCTCCCTTTTATTCATCAAGGCTCACAGCAAAATTACCCGATAGTGGTTGACTGCATGCTTCACGACATCAGCGTCTGGTTGAGCAACATATTTCGTGGGAAAAACACAGAGACACAGGGTGTAAAGGAACTCGAATGTCATTTGGTGAGTGATGTGGAATACCTGCCCTCGATGTTTAGCGACAAAGGTATGATTTATCCTCCCCAACGACTTATTCAGCGCCGATAGCGCTTCGAAGAGGACGCTCGTCGGAGTGTCCGGAGGAAGTATCAATCCCCCATCGTTGGCGATACGGGCATATACGAAGTTCACGGCCCAGCATAGTGAGTGGGTCACGGTCTCGATAGCTGCAATGTTTCTGCTTGAAATACACTTCCGCTGGCTCGCTGATCAGGCTCACATCAACGCTTCGGAAAAACAGAGCCGTCGTCTTGGGTTGCGATTTCACTCTGAAATTTCCCGAGACTCATGACCCGCAGTGGTGCGGTCAACCCGCGAGCTGGTATGCATCGAATGCGGAGAAACTTACCGAAGACCGGAAAATGATACCTCGTCGCGAAGTCGATCACTATCGATGGACCACATTTCCGGAAAGCGTCCGTTGCCCAAGCCTGGGCTTTCACCAACTCGACCGGGTTGAAAACTCGTAATTTCTTGCACAAACCGAACATCTGAGAGTAGTATGAGTGATTCCAGTCTATCGGCTTGAAACTTTTCCGCTTCGGAGGTCTCGCCGCTCGCAGCATCAGACTCAGGATCAAACTCCCGAACAGCACAACGTAAATCACCTTCATCGTTTCTGAAACGACAAATCGATTTGCAGGTGGAACGATTTCCAGAGTCTACGTTCTCAAGAAGAATTCAATCGCGACGATCGAAAGCTATCTGTGGGATCATATGACATTGAAATGGAACATCTCACCCTGACCATTTGTCTCTGGATCAGTCTCACCTCTGGCCAAGACGGGCGCGTCTGACTGAGGATACTGTTGCGATGTTGGATGAGTCTGGCTGCCATGCGTTGTTAATTAAGGGTGATCAAGCCGTGATCTAGTCGATATTGCCCTCTTGATGATCAGATCAACGTCCAAAGGGCTGGACAAAAGAGGGCAACAGGGTCAAGTTATTGGAGCATTTCAGGGCTGAGCACGCGTTGCTTCTCGAGTGGATACTTGGATTGTGTCGAAGATGCTTCATATATGTATCTTCGGATTCCGTGGGCAAAGAAACTCACTTTAGAAACTCACTGAGCAACTTTCCACCTCGACTAAAGTAAAGAGCAACCGTAATCACATCCGACAATCGCGATTCTTGTTTCATACCCTTCCGGCGCGAATTTCGCACGCAGCCGCGAGCGGATCCGCGGCACTGAGAGTATTCGCCTGGCAGCTCACTCCCGCGGGTCTAGATCTCGCCTCAGAACCGCGGGTGATAACCGCAGATGCCGAAACCGGTTCCCGAACAGCAAAGAAGGGACTAGAGCCCGGGTCCGAACCCGGTATCCGAAAATCGCTACCAAATACCCGCTATCCCGCTACCTCGCTGAGCCCTCGTCATTCAAAAACATAGAACCTGGAGTACGGCCTGCAGGTGTTCCCGCGACTCGATGAGATTCCGGGGCTCAGAATCGATGTACCTAGCGGTACACTCGTAGATGACACACGTTCGTGGCCCGACAGGACTTTACGAGGAACGACCAACAACCTGGAAGGATGGCACAGTGCTTTGAACAAAAGAGGAAAAAACGGCATGGAACATCTACGAGCTGATCGGTCATCGAAGATCGACGAGAACGATTTCAGACTCGAAACGACCCAGCCCGCATCGGAAACCCGCCAAAGCCAATGCGGCAAAAGTATCGCCAGTCAACCAGTGCCTTGTGGACGACTGGATCGAACAAACACGCTGACAACCGCATCAGCCTCGTCGGTCACGCACGAGATCCATACGCGCGCCTGACGAAGTCGATTACATTCTTCCATAATATAGAGAAACAAATGAAATCCATTCGATGTATGAAAAATACCGAATTGGACCGGTTTCACAATTCGTCTGAAGACGAGGGCTCAGCGGGTAGCGACATTCGGGATAGCGGGATTTAGGATAGCGATTTTCGGGTACCGGGTTTCGGGATCCCGCGCTCTAGATGCCCTTCGTTGAGCCGTTCGGGATACCGGGTTTTCGGGTACCGGGTGCACACCCGCAGATACGCGCGCGCACACGTTGTCCGCCTGCAAATCTGAGCGGGTTGCCGCGGCCTCGCTCCGCGGTTTCCAAATTCGCGTCTGTCAGGAAGGGAAAACTTTCCCTGGAGAAGGAGGAGGAAAGAAGGCAGGAAAGAAAATGGGAATATCCGATTCAAATATAGAATGGAATTGAATAACCGAATCTTGCTCGGGTGGGCCGCCCTCGGCCCATCACCTTGCCACAGGGCAGGCGCGACGGCGCCGGCGCGGTCGAGTCCCAGTGTCAAGGAACACAATTCGGCGATTCGCCTTCATGCTCAGTATGGTCGCGGACATTCCCCGGGGAGATACCATTTTCCGCGAATTCCACGCGTCTTCACCGTTTTCAGGCGAAAATTCACATGGCCACTTAGAATCCATGGCCGTACGTAGGTACGACCATGGGCGGCCATCAAAGGGTGCTCGGCGCGAGGATTTCGTCGAGACTGCAGGTCCTTCAGCACTGTCTGCGTGATGAAGCTCAGAGAAGGGTTCTCTCAGGCTCAGGATGCCAACCATGAGATTCCATCGCCCACGGATAAGTGGAGTGCAGGGACATCCGATTGCATTCCCGAATGCGGGGGAGCCGGTTCAGACACGTGGATCGGCTCGAATGGGCTTCTCTCCTGGATCCTTCATGAGAACCCTGATCCGACATGTTCCTTCTGATTTGAGTCATCCCTGTAAAACATTCCGGGAAACTATCCGAAACATGAAAAAACTGCGACTCCTGAGGCAGGGAGACAGCCTCTATAGAAGGGGGAGTTCAAACAAATCTCGAGATGACGTGTTCCGCATGGATCTGTTCATTTTCATGTCTGGATTCAGCTGAGATACTTTTCAGCACTGAATGCCCGATTGTATGCGGAGAATCGCCGACCCGTAGCCAGACGCGGATATCTCTCTTGTCAAGTGTATCTTGAAGTTTTCGAGAGTAGCATTGTCCTCGTCGGGATAAGTTTCCGCAACTCGGAAGTTTCGCTTTGCGGGACGATGCCGTGATAACACCAATCAAAATCTCACTTCAACCGTGTGAGGAACGCGTGGATTGACTTCGCTTTTCGACTTCCGTATCTATTCCCGTTGAAGTTGATCCGTCAGATGAGTCTGGATATCTGTGTCGGAAAAGCGGACATGCGTCGAGTCTCATCGTAGTGACATTTCCTGAATTTGTTTTCACCGCCGCTGTTTACGAGTCTCGTAGAGGTGCGAGTGAAGGCAAAAAAAATATGGTTCCAATCACGTGAACCGCGGAGAAGCGAAGAGCCCATTTTCGAACCGCGTTAATCCATTTCGTTCGAGTAGAAGGTTTTGCAACTGCCGAGAACATACGATACAGAAGTTGAATTTTTCCAATCATTTTAAAAAAAAACACATGCGGTTTCCCTTGAATTGTTTTCCTTTCATGGG
Source organism: Neoseiulus californicus (assembly GCA_028455905.1). Taxonomy (NCBI): domain Eukaryota; kingdom Metazoa; phylum Arthropoda; class Arachnida; order Mesostigmata; family Phytoseiidae; genus Neoseiulus; species Neoseiulus californicus. Next base: position 12,743,072 of record JAMQGS010000006.1, on the reverse strand, counting down.
GCACAATGTAACGGGGACTCCGCCCGCTGAAAAGGAAATCGGCGAAAGGTCAACGCGGTTCGAAAAGGTCCACAAATGTTCAAGTCATGGAAGCCAAATAAAGGCCTCTGGAATCGGAAAGGATTTAGACGGACTACTTTCAGCCTTAGGGGCGCGTGCTGTCTACTTTTCTTTCAAAATCGACCCCTCAGACTAGGAAGAGAGATATTCATGCTGCACCAGATGGAGTGACTGCTTTGATATTTAGTCCTGTCATCACCTAGTACCTATCTAGCTATTCGTACATGCATTCCTTCCGCTTTGAAGCTCAAAATCCGATCATGCAGAGTTGTCTTTACAGGTTTGTTCAAAGCAGTATGACTAGGTAATGACCCACAGTGTGTTTTAGCACATCGCCATCTTTCTCCCCACGAATGCTTCCGGTAAAGATGCATTTGAAGAGGTAGTCCGTGAATTCGGCCACTTCCGTATAGGGCCTCGTGTGGACCCGGCCACGATGCTTCACGGTTAAATTGTGATTGATACGTATGACGCTTCTCAGGACGAAGTTCAAGAAGTCGAAGGAATCTTTAGTTTTCGTGTTTGGTGGAACGACCAAGCCCCCATCGTCAGCCAGATAGGCGCAGGCCAGATTGATCCCAAAACAGAAAAGTTCAGCTAGTTTTGGCATTGCTGCAAAGAAGTCGATTCTGTTAGCCCCATCGGTATCGGCTCCTCATTTTGCATCTGCTTGTGAGTGATGGAACGACATGCCTTTTCCGGTTATTGGCCAAGATTCGGGTTCTGTGTAGGATGGACAGTGCCAGTTTTGTTCAATGATTTTGGGGAGTCTATATGAGATCTGAACCAAGCGATTTATGTACTTGCCGAAGGCCGGGAAGCTGAACTTTGTGGCAAATTTAATCACGATCTGTGGTCCACATCGCCGGAAAATGCTTGTAGCCGAAGCTTGAGCTTTTGCATTTTCGACGGGGTTGAATTTCCGCAGTTTCCTACAGAGAGCGAAATTCTCGGAGTAGTAGGGATCGTTCCAGACGATCGCTTCCGGAGATTTCACAGTCTTTGATTTCACCTCCGGCGAAACTGAGACGCCTGCCGAGAGCACCAACACCAGAATCCGGATCCCCATCTTCACAGATCTTCCTTCTCACCAGTGACAAGATCTTATGAGACCGACACAGATAGTCATGGCCTCGTCCGCGATATCGTACGGTTGTGGGAATAGCCTGTTACTGAACACCAACTTTTTCTGAAAATTCGGAGATGAGTTAAGTCGCTCGACAGATCGATCCAGCTGTCAATCCAACCTTCAAAGTTCTGCTAGAGGATAAAGTAGCACCTCGCTGCACAGGGGTGACTTATTGTCTCAGCTGAGCGATCAGCTTGCATGGGCAACGACGACAGCATTCAGTCTCCTCTCTTGTCCGCTATTTGAGATACTGGCGGCGGGGAGGTATCAATACTTGATTTTTCGATTAATCGCTTCGCCCTATCCGTTAATACGTCGGATGATTGGAAAACCCTGAGCCTAGCAGCGGCCAAGTGTACCGCTCCGAAGAGGGTAAGGAAAGAAGAACATCTGGAGCATGTGCTTTGAACCAATCGGCATGACCTAGATTGCTTTGCGTTGGCTCCTCTATCCTTCACCACCGACAACCCTTTCCATTCATCTCGAGCTTTTTCCCCCGAGGGCTGCAATCTCGGCAACCTCAAGATAAGCAATAGCTCCACTTGAATGGGGCCGCAAAACAAGTCAGCTTCTTCACATTCTCTCAGTTCTAGCCTGGACGATGGGGAGGGGTGGATATGCAGACGAGGCGAACTGAAAAGTTCGACGCGCAGAAAAACCGGAAGGTCCCAGAGTTTTTCTGGCGCCCAAAAAACCAAGGCCCAAAAAAATTTCCAAGGTCCCAAAAAAGGCTGGCGCCGCCCTGACCTGGAGCTGCATCTTTGACAAAAACGGACCCTTTAAGGGCCGCCCATGGCACTCTCAATGAAAACTCCGACTTGAGACTAGATCTTAGCCACGAACCGCACGCCGGCGATGCAGAGAGAAGATCGTTCCTTCAGAACCTCCGGCAGGCGACCCATGCTAGCTTCAGCGCTATGAGCGCATGCGCAAGTTGAGCGGAAGTTTGACAATACGATACATCTATTCTCTAAATGATCTGGGGGCGTTCGGACTCAATTTGAGGCGGTCGAATCTTGATGACATATTCAGCCCAACCGCGGATGATTCGGAGATAACTTCAACGGCAATGCTATTGAGAGCTTCCGTCGCCTTCGTCAGTTGCGACTTCTTCAGAACCTCACAAAAACAAAAAAGATCCCAAGAGGGAGTTTAAAGGTAGTTTTCATTGGCATGTTTTGCGATTTCTCGGCAGCTGACTTGATCGCGCAAGCTGAGTCGTCGGGTCAATCATCGCTTCCCGAGCGTATTTGGAGATATTGGAACCTGATTCGCCACAGTCAAACTTTGCATCACGACCCGGTCCAGGAAGGTAGAGTCGCCAGTGAAGAAGGTGCGGGCCTCGGATCGTGATCTGGTTCGCCACAGAGTTGAACCTCCCTGCCTCTGGCGAGATCCCCCCCGAAATTCACAGCTTCGCTTCCGTCCTCTCATGAATTTCTACGAGATGCCTTCAGCCGACTCGAGTTACCGATCACTTCGTATCGTTTGACACCGCAAAATTTCCTGCTGTAGCGACCAGGAGACCTGTTGGACGATGGAGGTCCGATGGTCTTGCTGAAAATGGACGGAGTCTCGTTTCTAGATCCGATACGAATAGAAATCATTGGCAGAGATCACATCCTAGGAACCTCTTCTCGCGCCAACTCAATCCTTGATGAGATCCGGGCCCTCTGAAAGTTACTCCCGGGCCAACCACGAGCGGCCGCAATTCCAACTCTGACCACTACTGGTAACTCAATCTTGAGATTTCGGAAGAGGAAAAAACAGGAACCGGTTGTGAGCTGCGACCCAAAGGTATTGACGAGCTCACCAAAAACCCACGATGAAAATCAGAGTCCAGCTGCTCATCAAAGACAGCATGTTCCTGGGAGCCATGATTACATATCATGCCCCTAGATCTCCTTGTCCTTCCCCGGGTTGTTTCTTCATCAGAGATTCACGAAAATTGGGCGATATTACGACCGAGAGGAGTCGGGGAAGAAGAGCGCACGAGTGGGCATGCTGAAAAGTAAGCTAGTTAGGCCACGTCGCTGATTTCGGCCGAAACACTAGGAACGAGGCAATAACTCATTCGAGTGGGAGATGCTCCGGCTAAATCAGTGAAAGGCAAGAGAATCCCGATTAGAAATAGCTTTCAGTCTGTCAGTGTGATAATCTCATTTTGCCGTTATATCGGAGGAGATATTTTTGATTGAGACAGGCCCAAAGGAAGAGGGTGAGAGATAGGGCGACTATTGCTTCTATCGCTATGAGCCTTAATTTCCGGTGGCGCGCTTATTAATCTCATCTCAGCAAAGAGTCACACGCCGCGCCGTCTCATCCCAAACCTCACGGGATGGGTTGGCAGAAAACACGGAAGGACGAGTTATCATTTGACTCGGCTGAGGTAAATTGGGGATAGCCAAGAAAACATCAACGCGCCAATATCACTGCACCGCGTCGTGCAAGCACCAAGTCTCGTAGAACAGCGAGAAAAAGGGAAGAAAAAAAAAGTTCAATAGACACATGGAAGACAGCGTTACCGCTAGAAGCGTTCCACTTGTCAGCAGAGCGTGAAACCTGGCTTGACACATGCAGATTCACTCTCCGGCGACAGGTTCGTGACATTCGATGCGTAGGTAGTTTGAAAGCACTCGAAAAGCCTACTGTTGTCAAGAAGAAGAGCCTGAGCCTTCCCGACAAACAGTTTGAAAGATGCGCAGCGCCGACTACGCGCTGCTAGAGTATGTATCGTTTACGGTGACGGTTCGTCATCGGCTTCCTGGATACTCTTGTCGCGACTCATCGCACTTTTCGCCGAAGGTATTGATTCTGGCCGATATTGGAGAGGTGAGGCCTCAAAACAGCCGACTAGAGAACTAAAATACTCCGACCTGGAAAGTTATCCGCGTACGATGTACGACGCATGTCTCATCGACTGATCTGGTCTTCTTGTTTGTTCCTTTCAACACGACACCGATGAAGCGGATGCGTGCCTGTTTGACGCATGACTCGAACGATGACCTGTCGAGAAGATGCTTCGCTTCCGTGAGGGAGTTGAAAGAAGGTTGCTGTTGAGTTTCCATAACGAGGAAATGACATTGTCCCGAACAGAGTATCTACTAGAACTGACAGAATACCCAACTTCGGAATGGTTTCAATTATCTGATCGAAAAGAGCAGTTCCCATGACCGCGGTCGAATCTCATGACTGAATCGGCTGCCCCGCAGGATAGACCATCTCAGAGTGCGGATCGTGGAATCTATTCCCACGGAACACGTTTCTAGAATAACCGACTCATATGAGCTGCCAATTTACGAGGTAGAGGTCACGTCGAAGGAGATCAAGTTGATTTTTTACATCCCGCCGTGCTGGCCGCTCCCACAACCCTCCTCGATCGCTTCTCGAGTCCCTTTCGTCAGCTATTCTTCCGTCGAACGAATTGTTGCCAGGAATCGAACGATTCCAAAGTTTGCCAATCGACCCGGACCGTACGCCCACTGCTGAGCTAAAGTTCTCTGCTTTGTCGTGCGGACAGAAACGAACAGAGCACCACCAACCGCCGGCGGAGAAGAAGAAAAAAAGAGTGCGAAAAGGTCGGCCTCTGCAAATGGTGCCGAGTGGGAAAGCGGAGACTTCAAAGTCGTCTCACGTCCGTCAGAACTACGCTGGACTTTGAAGTTTTATTTTTATCGGAACGAGCGGAGGGAAGAGAATCATCCGCTAGGCTATCCGAATCCCTAACTCACGGTGCAGAAACTCAAGCCAATCCAATAAAGCGGTTCGCTCTGAAAACCTTCTCGGAAGAATGAATTCACTGCCTCGCGTCGGTCGTCGTCGGAAACTTCCAAATATAGAGTTGTTTTTCGCAGAACTTGAACATTCCGAGGGCGAATTTGTTCTGTTCTCTATCAAATCCGACGATCCGCGAAAGCAATTGCAGGAGCTTTTGGATTCTAGGACCCGGCGGCTGATGTCCATGGTCCTCCGAAGAAGATGGTTCCAACGAACCTCGCGATGGCAAATCGGAGCACGAGCTGCCACGGACCAAGCGGGAACTTCTGCAGCTAGTTTCGTAAACCGGAGCACATCTTCTGCTTTTCTCAACTGAACGTTGACTGTTCTCTCGCTTCTGCGGCCAACGCTGAGCTCCCGACAATTTATTCGGCAATGGTATCTGTTGCATAACGCGTGCTGTTTATGGCCTTCTCGATCGTTCAGAGCCGACCTCGAAGCCATCAAAAACGCCAGACTCACGTCGCGACTCTGAATATTGACTCTCCTTTCGACTTTCCCGACAGACAGTGAGTTCGGAGGGAGCGCTGGAAAAGAAGAGAAGTGAGCAGCGAATTCAGCATTCGTTTCCTCACAAAGACTTCAAAGAAGAGCCGCATCGCGCTAACAAAACAGAGCGATGAGTGCTCTCGAGAAAACGACAACTTGTTATTGTTGTTTAACGTCCCCAAGGAAACCTTGAAGTAGCCATGAAGCGAGGTGCGTAACACACAACGAAGGAAGAACATCCATCAAAGTGTTTACTGTCTTAAACCGATCGCGGATGGCGAAAAACAAGGCCGTCGCATCGAGATGCGCACTCGTGTTTCATGGACGAGCGTATGTAGCTGCGGCTGAAACTGGATTTCCTCGATGCGATGATTCCGAAACCGATCGGATCGATCGAATCGAGGCCCGAGCAGAAAAGGATCTTGGAAAGAAAGGTTCTGCACGCGCCGAAGTATCTGGCAAAACGAGCGAGCGGGCGGGCGGGAAGCAAACAGGGCCCAGGGCTGGGGAACAAACGATGGTGACGGCGTATCATCATCAGCGAATGTTGAAAACGACGAAGTTTGTAGCGTGAACTCATCAACCTAGAAAAGCGCTTGGTTGACTAAATAAACTCGAAACGCCGGCAACGATGCCTCTCGGGCATGACCCGAACGAACGAAATCTCGATTACGCTTACTTGCCCCTGGCAAGCCAACCAAGCAGATCGTCGACGGGCAGGCTACGAGAACCGAACAGAAACAAACATGAGAAACTCAAAGACTCACCGACAGAGAAACAGGCAGGCCCGCCGGCCGGCCGGCAGGCCGGCCACAGAGCTCGTTGAGTTTTGACCTGCGCTGACCCAGCAAACCCACATTCGACGACCGGGTTACAGACTGGGTTCAACCCTCACAGCTCACGTGAGCCTGTAATGACAGCTATTCGGAAACGGGCCAGCTGTTTGCAAACACTCGTCGTTCGTATATAAGCCTGACCGCCGATAGCCGGAGAGCCACAGTTCAACAGCAACACTTCAACAGACAACTTGCCGCAGGGAAAAATGTGCGACGACTACGAAACCCACGTTGACAAACCCCTGGATCCGAAGGTGAGCCGCTCATTTTGGGATCTGACTTCGTCAGAACGAGACCCGAACCTCTGAACTCTGGTTCTTCCGCCACGGAAGGGGCTCTGACTTCTGAACGCTTCTGCTTCACGACCTGAGCACAAGTTTTCGCTCTGATCAATCAGTGAAACAAGATGGCCACCTGCCATGTTCACTCTTGCGCCTGGAGATGTGTTCTCGTTTTCGTCAAAAACCAGATGTGATCTTGCATTCTGGGAGAACGCGCCACCGCAGGCATTGAAGCGCTCCCGAGCCCCCAGAGCATCTGTTGTTTCGCTCGTAGTTTGTGGCAAGCTTGAATTGAAGCGAACCGATGAAGGCCTGGCACATGCACTTCTGTCCGTCATGGAGGAAACCAGATGCGACATCGAATGCTCTGAACGAAGCGAGTGTAACTCTGTGATGTTTTCCAGATCCGCCGTTTGATCCTCGAACGCAGGGCGAGCCGCGAAGCCGATCTTCCGGAAGAGGTTGACGGAAACCGTTTCACCAGGAAGAAGTCGACGGATTACAAAGACTTCTCTGATGCGAAAACGCTCGCTGACCTCCAGCAGAAATACGACGATGCGATTTCATCGCAGTACCGCAGACCGTCATACCAAGAATGATCGGATGAAGTTATCTCCGAAATAAATCTATTTTGTATAAATGTATCGATTTGTTTTCTCTATCCTCTCTCCATCCTCCATGACTAGAGACCGTACCTTCATGCACGAAAAAAAAACGGAATCATGCATGCAAATATGCGCTCAAGAGGGTCAAAATATGCGGCGAAAAACTGAAAATATGCACTACTCAGATGAACCATAAACGACTCCGCTTAATCGGGACTCGTCGGGGCCCGGTGTAAGCGGTTGCCCGTGAAGGGGCTGAAAAAACATGGTCTGGGAGACCGATCAAGAGCCTGGAAGGACGAAATCTCCGTCTATCTCGCAGGAATTAACGTTGGAAGAAAGATCAAGAACAGCCACACCAGACGTATCCATCTTAGAGTCGCGTAGGGAACGTCACATTGTTCAGACAAGGACGCGGAGCGACACCTCGACGCGCTTTGCAAACATTCTCGATAGATCATCGCACTGAACATGAAATTAGCCAGAAACAGCGCGAAAAGCCGATTTTTGAGAATATTCTCATCTTCCGGGATCCGAAAAATCCCAATTAAGCGGAGTGAAAACCCGATTAACCGGAGGGTTTTCTATTGAAATATTCGGGATCCCGCTTTTGGCCCTAATAAGCGGTCGCCCTTTCCGGGCCCCATTAGGGGAGTCGACTGTACAGGATTCATTCGGGGGATAGTAGCTCTAGTTTCAGGGAGGCTTGTTTCTTCGCCAGGAATAAACCACCGCGCCATTATGTTGCAGAGGTATCACGATAAACGAATGAAGTAGCGTTTACTGGTTTTCGAAAGTGAACTTATGTCTGCGATCATTCTGTGTGCTTTTGGGGACTGATGTGAGAGGGTCCTTTCAACATCAACCGAAGTGATCGGTGCATATTTGAATGATGCGAGTTCAATCGCAACAAAACTGAAATCGGTTTCGGTCACCGGACGGCATTTCCGATACGCTTCTGAGTTTGTCGAAATCGGGATTTCGCAAAAGTACCATGTCACATTTCTTTCGCAATCGCACCTCTTGGGAACCGGGTGTGTCCTTCAGGTTCTCCAGCAGCTCATTGAAAACGGCTGAACTTTCATAGCTCGAAAGCCCGAAATGAGATGGCAACTAACAGACGTGCTTCTTGAATGTAGAGAACAGATTTTGAGGTGGAGAGCCCAATGGAAGACGTTCCACAGGCGCTTTAACTTGGGTCACTTCCATGCAAAACCACGATTTATGCAGATTTATGCTCTAACGATCGTTTTATGCATTTGGGCCAAAAGAGTGCCAAAATATGCATTCTTATGCGATTTATGCATTTTGCATGAAGGTACGGTCTCTATCAATGACCACGCGGATTTTCCGAAGATGGGGGATGATCACTGCATTTCTAGCGCAATGCTGAGCTACCATGGGACTGTACCGCTCGAACAGCGAGTGGAACTTCCCCATCGGGAACACCGGGTAGTCAGGCTTGTGTTCAATCTGAACATGAGATCTCATTGTCGAGATGTATCATCTCTCTCTCTCTCTCTCTCTCGAACTCTATGAGCTTGCTCGGAAAACTCCCAAAGCTCGGATGTGCGGATCTTCTGCAGCGTTTTAATGCGATTATAGGAGTACTACGACTCGCCCTCAAGAAGGAAAAAACGTACTCCTCTCGAATGACACAGATGATAGGCAAGTTTTGGATGACATATAGTTAAAACTAGAGGATCCATATTCTCGATCCTGTCTCAGCAACTAACTGAACAGTGGCACATGAAGACGAACGCTCATGCGATTCAGAACCTTGACCGATGTAAACAATATTTCGTCACCGCGCGCTATGTACTCCACGGTCGCCCTTCATCAGCTCTCTTCTGAAAGACACAGGCAAGTGATTTGGGAAAACAACGAACGACGCATTCCGACTCTCCTCTGGCGAATGTTTTCACCGGATCAGTGACAAGGTTGAGCTTTGTGCGCCGTCCGAGTGATTTCTCGTCGGTCCGGCGAAAAACAAACCGGTCTCATATTTCCCGTTTCCCCCTCGAGTTTTATGTGACTGAGAATCGGTATATCCCATCCAGATTATTCTCGGTCGACTCATTTTCAGTCTTGTCATCCGATGCCTGACGATGAATGAAACAAAGCTCAGATTAAGTGACGCAAGGTCTATCTTGGGGAGCGCGACTGTATCCGTAGTTTTTGTTCCCCTCTGAAGTCCACACGCCGCTCCCATCATCGACCAGGAACAAGGTCGCTTCGATGTCGTGGAGGGATCATCGAGGTGTCAAGTAGTTAGGCTCGGGGGGGGGAAGATAAGGCTGGACAAAGCGAAACACGCGTCCCGTCGGAGGGTCTAGAACTTGCCTAAACCCGATGGGAGCGTTACGTTTATTAATGCTGACATGACCCGGTGATCACCAAACTGAAGCTTCCATTCAGAAGTAACTGGGACCCCGAATTGCGGAGACCATGAGGAACAAGACACCTCAGTGGACCGCTCCGATGCGCTGTTTTGCAACAAAGTGGAGCGGATAGTCTCTTACAAGAGCTCGTTGCTTTTCATTTTGGGGGAAACCAACTGCACACCCGGGTGCGAATTGGACGCACTGTAATACTCGAAATCGCCTTCTGAGCGATCCATGAGCATCGTGGATGAATCCCGCGCGAGAAGCTGATTCCTGAGGAATCGCGGTCCGCCCCGGGCGCCATTCTTCTAGGGGCGGCATTTCGCGACAGCAATAGGAAGAGAAATCTCCAATCGACAATAAAGCCATCTGAATCGTCATTGTTTTCGCTCCGACGCTGATTTCAGATATCTGATTTGAAGAAAAGCTCCATTTTCACGAGAATGTTATTCTGCAAACTGGATTGACGAATTGAGAATATAGATCGGAGGGCGGCAGAATATTAAAGTCTCCTGGGGCGACCCTTCGGCACGGCTCGCCCTTGCCAATAGTATACGAGGGCGGGGGGAATCCGTCGTACGCTCATTGAAGTTAAGAACTGTTTGACGCTCAAAATTGAGTGTGGCCGTGCAGTATCAGAGATCTCAAACTGATGTCTCCTCGGGGCCCGTGGAGAAAGCCAGGGCCTGCGATGTTGATTAGATTTCCCAAATCACGTGTTCGCCAACTCAGCCCCGAATGAGATTCTGCCGACAGCTGATGGTCCTCTCACATGGTGAGGAGATTGTACTTCCCCTTCCACCAAAGGACAAGATGCGTCGGTGTAGCTTCTTCGCGCGATCTCAGAAATGCCGCTCATCTGTTAGGAGAAGCGGTGTCGAGCACGTGACCATGATATCAGCGATTCTGGCAGCTCACGTCGTGACCTTCAGGGTTGAAGCAACGTCGCCATAAAAATTAGTGGTAGATCGCGGCTGCAGCATGTGGTCAGCATGCAGTCTCTCATTATTGAGAATTTCTCCGTCAGACTCCCGCAAAGAACTCCTTCCGGGTCTCGGATTGTTGGTGAGTCGACATGATTAGATAATGCGCCCCCGGGAATTTCGATACCGGTTTCGTGTCCACCCATCTTTTATTGTCAAATCGCTCGAATGGACGTCGCGGGTTCGCCGTTTCCGAAGTATTCCAAACTCCGTCCCGAATGAGACCTGGATTCGTCGCCAATTCGTCGTGACCCCAACAACTTCGGGTCAATCAGATGACCCCTCCACAGTACAACCCTCTTTCTCTTCACTCCAAGCAGCGATACTCAGAACTGCTCTGCTGAGCATCATTTCCTCGCATTCACTGAAATAATCACCTCGTTCTCCAGATCCCAGCAGGGAGGCAGCTCGGATTCCTGATTCCATCGCGTTGGACTTGTCTGACCTTCTAATGACGTTCAGGAGCAGAGATGGCCGTAGTCATTCATGCTCCGAATAGTCAGACTATGCTAGACATAGTCATAAATACATTATGACCAGAGGAATATTAGATTGGTAACGATTCTAAGACTAGGAGTAGTCATAATACGATGCTCCTGACTAGGACCGTAGTCATAATATAACTATGACGACTTGGACCGTAGTCAAATTATACACTATGACTATGCCCTAGTCATCGAGACTATGGTCCTAGCATACTGGCTACGACTATGAAGGGTGTTCTTCGGAGCGCATTACCTGTTTAATGTGGCCTCCATTTGAGCGGACCCGCTCAAATCGGCCTCCGCTCGAATGTCACGGGTAAGCAACCGGTTCATCGTAAGTGTCTCCGCGGAAAATTGCAAACTGACTAGCATGACCATAGCCCCGCTGAGAAGTTGTAACGTATCCAAACCGTATTGGTCACTCCCGTTCTGTCGATTTTTTTAGCGAAATTTCATTTTTCCTCTGCCGGACCCCATGTTGGACGAATCAGTCTGATGAAGGATCGCTTAGCTCCAGATGTCCCGTTCATCACAAGGAGTCTAAAACGTGAAATTTGACATGATACTGTGCATGTTGCAGGTACGAAACCTTCTGGAAAGCAGTAATTGATGAGCATCTGGAACAAAAGAGTCAGCACTCCGGCATCCAAAATTGTGTTGGGAGCTTCGCTTGGAATTTTGATAAAAAGGTCCTTAAGGGTCGGAACTTCCGGTGCGGGTCGGGCGACCTGATGAGCGTGATTCCGCTGGAAAATCAAAACATGGACCCTCTTCAAATGACTAAACATGTGCATTTGTCGTCTAGCAAGTTTGCCGAATCCCACCCGCAAGGGACCTTTGGGAGCACCTTTTCGAATTTCATCGCGCGAGATGTTTTGCAGTTGCGTCTGCTCTACAAACCGAACGAAAACAAAACGTGTAAACATGAGGGACTTGGGAACAGGGCTTTCTTTCTATGCTGCCAGGTTTTTCTCGGTTGTATGCTCCGCGTCTCGCTCGGTTGTTGGCTATCCCTCTTATTGTTGGTGTTTCTCCCTTTTTGTCTCCGGTTCGTCCCTGTCATGGCTGCTTTGTTTGCTATAGCTATAACCGCGTGGTGTGCGGGTCGGAGCAAGGGAGCTTCTGTTTGCAAGGAAGGTCCGACAGGGAAGGCCAATATGCTCCTGGGAGAGGCGATTGACACAGATGCCTCTCGCGTGTTAAGCATTGCCCTTGCTCCGCCAGCCGGCACTCTATTAGGCACGGAGAAGGGAAAAAAACTGGGCCCACTGTCTAATTAGATTGCAGGCTTGTGGGCTTCGTACTTTTTCGTCTGAGACAACGCTCGGCTTTCTCGCAGAGAGTTCCACCCATTCCGGTAGATAACAGTGTTCTACAACTTCTTGCAACTGTGCAGAGCAGAATGAATGCAAGCTTGGGTTCGGTTACTCCACACACTGTCCCGCAGGAGATCCTGGAAATAGAGCGGCCTGAGATTTTGCCTGACACGTTTCCTGGCCGACGACGCGTCTGACTTGTAAGGAGAGATATAATATAACTAAAGTCCAACTGTTTGAGGGATACAAGAGCGTGACACGGAATGAAAAATCGTTTGCCCTCAGTAGAGCTCCTCTCATCCTGGAACGTGACACCTGCGCTGCGGAACATCGAATCTCTGCGTTTGAGGCTTGGCTGTGGACATGAAAATTCGAGGACCCGGTTGAGGAGAGTCGATATCGGTAGAATTCTGAATCCAAACCATGTTTTTGATTTCACCTGGATTGGACTTGGTGATGGAATACACTGATAGGAGTCAATCGTTTCAGATGAGCACGATGGAGTCCACGTCAGATCCAGCAACGATCAACGTTGAGGAGGAAACTATTGCTGTTTCTCTTCTGTTCGCTTCCTTGTCGTGGCAAAATCCCCCGAAAACTGATTCTCGGAAGTTTCAAGACCCATTGGCCCCGAATCGAAGACTGGGAAGTAGATCAGCGTTCGACGCGGAGAGATTTTCCGCTCGATCGTGCTCTTCCAGGTCGGGAACGAATGAGGCGATCAGCCTTCAGACGCATACCACCGTATCCGTTGCCGCGTTCCTTTCCGCGTGGAAATGAGGGTCCCGAATTCTGGCCGGACATTCGGGTTCGGGAACGCGTTAACCTTTCACCAGCACTCGCTGCTGGAATTGATAGGCGGAAGAGACGGGGAACGACATCGACGACAAGGACCGTTTGCGATTAATCTCGAACACTCTAATTGGCGCGTTTATTAATTTTGCATTAGCGGGCGGCTCGAAGGATAAATAGCTCTGTATTTACATGACCTTGAATGCCTTTCCCTCTTCGTCCGAGCCCAGATCGATGCGCGTCCACTTCATCGTCAAACTATCTCGCAGTCGTTCTATTCAAGTGTGGGACCACAGTCAGCATCAGCTGATCCAAGGAGCGCTTCCTGCGTCGCCCCGTTACGGTTACGTCAGGACCTCCTCCTGCTGAAACCACGGCCGGAGTCCCTGGAAAATATTACCCCATGAATTTCTGAGTCCGATTTTAACGAGCTCGAGGGACGCCCATAGTAAACGATGCCCTGCCTCCAGAATCCCACTCAGAGCGTGCTCGCCGCTCGGCTTGTTTGCATCCGCAGGAATTGCACAATTCCGACTCCGTCGCAACGCTGCACACAAATCTCCTACGACTGGCTGGCTGGCTGGCTGGCTAGCTCTCGGAGGCTCTGAAAAGTTTCGCAAGTTCTCTCCCTTCTGTTTGTCGGAGACTCGGTCGACCTCATCACGACCGAGTGGAAGGCTCTTCCGTTCGCCGACTCTCCGCCGAGTTCTCAAGTGGCTTCGCAAACAGGGAGAAAAAGATGTGTTTGGTTGGAAGTTAGCGTCTCAACATAAACTTTGGGAGGGTCACTCCGGCGAGATTCAATTAGAATCGGTTCATCACAAGTCACTCCGAGCCTTCCGGTCCAAAACTCGCTGCTTGGGGACTCGGAGTCGCAATTTCAGAATGATAACAGAGTCCGTCAGGCTCCGTTTCTCAAGCGTTTCTAGCGTCCCTTCTCGATCTGTTTCGGAAATAATCCGTCGAGTCGGAAATTCTAGTCGACAGAATCTTACGCAACAGATCGATTCTCTCAGGACTCACCCAGAAGCAGAGGGAATATGAACAGCATCAGCGGAGCTATGAGGCCCAACAGGCCGACCAGAGGCAAGAACAGCAGGATGGCGATGAGTGCGCTGTCGGTTCCGCAGCCTGCTTTCCGACCCCCTTTGTCGACCAAATATTTGAATTGTTGCATCTGGAACACAATATGCTTATGAGGACATGATTTGGGAACGAGACTCAATCTAGGCTGTCCGGATTTTTCATTGGTGGCGGTCCGTGCGGCCGAAAATAATTAGAGTTTCAAATCCGAATGTATGAGTTCGACCAAAGTTTTCTAGATCAAGCCGACGAGTTCGCTCTGATGACATGTTTCCAATCATTCCCCCAATCTGGAAATTGTGACTCTAGTCGGAAACAGTCGGACAACATAGTCGACAACGACTCATCTGAACTCACCTTCCAATCCCATTCGCCGGATTCTTCGGAGTAGTCGTTGTTGTTGTTCTGTTGTCGATGGTGTTTGCCTCCTTCAACTTGCAGGAACAGTGTCCAGAAACTCAACCAAAACAGTCCCACTGCCATGGCGAACCATTTCCGGAAGAGCATTTTCCGAGGGAATAGAGCACAGAACACACACAAACACATAAACCGGGAACGCAGAGAGAGTATTCAATCCAACCCGTTGTCCTTTTCGTTCTTTCGGATTTCCGGCTTTGAGTCCTGGGGTTCAGACAAAATACTTCACGACATCGAGGCCCTCGTGCCTGGCAGTGATTAACAAAACCGAATCTCGTGGTTTCGACGTCCGGCGACACTGAAGCATCGCAAATGAAACTATCTAACCAGAAGATGTTTGCTTCGAACCCTGCAATTGATGATTCAACCAAGCATGAATGGGTGAGCGGTGCTGGGTGGGGTTGACACAGATCAGACAACGAGCACACGCTCCTCAAAACTAGGCAATACTCAAGGAGGAGAAAGGTAAGTGATTGCCAGAAAGGTGAACAGGCGAAAAGACAAACGGAAGAACGGAATGACAGACGGACGCATAGGCAGTCAAGCCTCAATTCCTGTCGGCGACCCAGCGACGAGCCCACGAAGTGAAAGTTGCCGAAGCTCTCTCTCCCATCGGTGTCTGCCGTTTCATAGGATCTTCGGACCGATCCGTGCCTGCCGTGAGACTCAGCCATTGGATTGATTCATCTGGATCGAAATCGCCGCCAGAGAAAAATGAAATCTAAGGCCGTCCGTTCTGGCGGTGGCGGAACCGGTGACAACTGCCGAACTGGCAGAGCGTGACAGACAGCACGGGTGCACATGTTGTCGATGGGAAGAACTTATTCTCGACGAGACAAGCAGCTTTAGGTTTCGCAGTGTCTGAATACAGCTCAACAACTGCACATGAGGAGCTGAGAACCTAGTTCGATAGGAAACGTTGAAGTTGGGGTCGTTCCATTTTGTACTGGCAAATGTTATTTCAATCAGTTCCACGATGGCGAGCTCTGACGTAATTCATAAAGTTGTGGAAAGTTTCGCTGTTTTTCGCCCTTCAGAGTTCATATGATCTCGAAGTAGCGAGAACTCGACGCTTCACGCGAATCATGGAAACGCTGTGCACGATGCACGAGTTCCACATGAAAATACGGCATCGTGATGTTGGCTAACGAGTTGTCAGAGCTGATAATACAACAACAAGTCTCCGGCACGTGGGGAACAACTCGAGACCCGGAACAGGGCGACCGTAGGGACACGCGACTGTAGGGCCGGAGCAGAGGATCCGCATGCCTGCTCGAATGTCCACCCGCAGCATGACGGCCATTAATACGGGGGAGTCAGACGCAAGAGGAGGTTTGTTTGCTCCCCCGCTAGCCTGCTCGTCGACCAGTCGGCCCGCTCGGAGAACGGCTGGGAGATTGGAAGGCCCATAAGCGGATCGGACACTCGCATTAGGGAACAGAGAATGCGGCTTGGCTTGAGGAGCACCCACCACATAAACGAAATAGCGTTCCCAACCCGA
This sequence comes from Neoseiulus californicus, assembly GCA_028455905.1. Taxonomy (NCBI): domain Eukaryota; kingdom Metazoa; phylum Arthropoda; class Arachnida; order Mesostigmata; family Phytoseiidae; genus Neoseiulus; species Neoseiulus californicus. The sequence continues at coordinate 12,726,934 of JAMQGS010000006.1, read as the reverse complement.
AAGAGTCACTTTGACGTCTCTCGGGGCCGTTTGTGTACGCCTGTGGACGTTAGGCGAGCCTCGGAATTATTAACAACGGTTTCGGCCTCGTTGCCCGTTTCTGTTTTACAGAAACATTCTCCGCTGTGGCCTACGTTTTAAACTTTGAAGTTACGCTTCCCACCTCGAAGTGGAAAGCTGTTGCTACAACATAGGCAATCACAACCCGGGCAAGCGTCGGAGCCGCGCCCGACCTCGACTTCGCTTCATTTTTTCGCGTTCTTATCCTTTCCTTTGCGTGCTTCGGTCAGGGTAGAGAGTGTCTGAGGTTATGGACCGATTACTTTTTCCCCAAGGAACTCGAAAAACCCGCCCGATTCGCCGAGAAAATTCCACGGAAGCCGATTTTTTTCAAGTACATCGCGAAAATGTATCCATTCTGGGCGTTTTAACGAATCTTCGACTCTGAGAAACGAAGTTTGACCCGCTCAGAAGTCATCGCCCATGTTGTGGGCCCTACGGACCACCTTTGTCGCCGATCTTCTGAACTTGTTCGAGATCGCGAAACCTGATCGGTCGAGAGGCTTTAGAAGCTCACGGATCTGTTTCTGCTACGCTATCTCAGATGGCAGATTTGCAGGTGGCTGAGGATCTGCGGATACATTTGCAGATTCATCAAGAACTGCATCAGACTCCTCATCTGGACCCTTTGGATCTTGGTCCGGTTGTCGCTCTGTATCTTCGCGACAACATTCAAATTACTACGGCTCGAGAGACTGGTCATAGTCTGCGTTAAATTTCCAATATGGCTGTGCGGCTGTCTTCTGAAGAGATCCATTCGATCATGCAAATCGACCTGGGGGAACCTGATTCTAGTTTTCGTCCGAGCCTGCGAGAGGCTTCAACTTCAGGAAAAGTTCCATGCGGCCTACGAGCGATCGTTATTGAAACCGGCGGTCACCCTCATCATCTACGGGATCGTCTTCATCCAGAAATTGGTTCTGCTGTGCGTGCAGATCCTCAAGAAACTTCAGCTTCACCAGTTTTTGAAAATTGCGCTGACAAATTCGATCCAGGCATGCTTCTGGATCATAGAAAACTCGACCGGGATCGTTACTAACGTCTGGGAGAACTCCGCCTCGTTAGTCTTCCAGATCTGGAGCAGCTCCAGATGGTTAGTCGCCAAGGTCTGGAACAACTCGACGTGGATTGTCGTTCATGTGTGGATAACGGCAGTTTGGTTCGTCCGTCTCATCTGGGCCATATCGGTTTGGTTGGTGGTTTCCCTCTGGCGAGAGCTTGTTTGGATCTTCTCGCGAGTTGAGGGAAAATTCCAAATCAAAGAAAGATTGCTGGAATCCTACAGTCGTTCAAAACTGGGAAGAACGATTCGACTAGTCAAGTGGTACTATATCTTCAAATGGATTCACCTCAGCACGCTGATCAGAGTGATCATGTGGGTGAACCTGAGCACCTGGGTCGCCATGTGCAGGTGGTACCATATCTTGAGAACGATCGGCGTCACAGAATGGTTGAGCAAGCAAGACTACTCCTTCGTTTTGGTATATATCAAAAAAATCAACTGGTTCCGGCTCTTAAAGATAATGTGGAGCTCGAAAATGCTGCGAAAGTTGACTTGGTCACGCATCCAGAAGATTATACAAGGCATCGAGTGGATACAGATCTTAATGTGGGCTCACCACGGAAGTCGATACGACGTCTGCGCATGGGTGCGCCTTCTAAACGCCTTCGATTTCTGGGCCTGGCTGGTGAATCGCGAGTGGCGGGAGGTTAAGAGCTGGCCGGCGATCAATTCTTGCGTGAGAATCATCAGAGTGATACGTTTCGTTACTTGGCTGCAGATCTTCAGGTGGATCCGTATCTGGAGATGGCTCAAGTTGTTCAAGAGATTCCTGCCAAAGCGTGAAGTGATCCAGGACGCGCAGGAGCCATTGCCTGAAATGGAACATCGAAGCGAAACTGGGGAGCTTCAAGATCTTGACTGTAACGTTCCGGAGGAGCCCGGCCCTGAGAAAGAGCATCCGCATTTTCCCACGGAGGAAGATCAGACTCTCGTCTTACAGGACAGCGGAGTGCTCCAAGGAAGCCATCCTGTTTCTGGTGACCAGTCTTCGATCCCGATAGAGAATGGCTCTGCTGTCGGAGAGATTCAGTTGATCTTTCCAGAAGGTAACCTTCGCTGTGAAGAGGCCGAATTCGGTTCTCCGGAACTTCACCCTGAAAATCTGTCTGCAGAGGTTCATCTTGAATCTGGGGACGAATCCCTCTTCGCTGTGGACAAGCCTTCTCGTGCGTTTGGAACTCACCCTTCTCCGGAGGGAATCCATTCGTTCGATGAAGATATCCACTCCTACTCGGACTCGAGGGAAAACTATGCGGTGTCCGCTGAGAGTCTGCCTCTTCCTGCGGTCATTTCTGATGCTATCCCAGTGCCTCTCGAGTTAAACGCTGAACATCGCCATGAGGACGGGTCAACTCGTACCACGAAGGAGCCAGATGCGAAATGAAACCGTTGGAGGAGAATAATGACCGAGGAGGACGGTGATTCCATCGATCGTTGGAGGTCACGCCGCAGCCTTGCGCTTGGATCATCAGGAGCGTGTAAGCTCCCCGTTCGCATTCAGTGCCATCGAGCAAATAGTCAAGGATCGAGTACCGAAAGTTGACAGAGCTGACGTGGACCATAAATCCAAACTCCGCATGAAAATGTTTCTTGATGAACTGAAAATGCCTGAGCAGCGTCGTGGGTCTCATTTCCGGAGTTTTTCCGAAAAATTCCACCTGGAGCTGAGTGAGTAACTCAAACTAACTTCTCGAGATTCCTCTGATTTTTTCTGGTTGCATTCGTTGAATGGGCGCAACCTTTCGCTCATGAAATTCGTAGAATATGCCCCGACGGATCCGATCTTCTACGGCTTTCATCGTGTGAGAAGGATGTCGTGGGTTCAGGATGTCAGCGCTCACCGGCAATATTATAGCTCCACGTGCTACTTGATTTGATCCGTTTTTTCACAAAACAGATGTTGAATGTGAACTTGCGTGGATGATGCCCTCTATGGCCGTCTCCATCTGACGACGATGCCGAGCCTTCATTTCGTTAGGATCCCCGGCGTCTAGAACGGCTGACGTACTAGTAGCAGCCGTTGCTACAAACAGAGGGATGGACGGACGGACGCCGGTGCGGCTATCAGTAGGGTTGCACTTCGTTAGCGCTGTGTGTAGGTGGGTTGCGGGAGACGATGGATTGGTCCGCGTTAATCCATCAAAAGCATTTTCGTTCGATATTCGTCCTCTACCACCTCAACGGCTTCAATGAGCGAATCTCTAGCGACCACCGAGCAGGCGCTCGCACCACCACCACAAAAACGTGGCTGGTTAGCTATTAAGCCTACGCAGTCGTTGTCGGCGTCGACAGCAACTCTCACCATGAGCGGGCTGCAACTGCATCCCCGAGTGTTTGGGGTAAAGCGGGGGTGGTCGAGGCAGGCCGTAAGAGTGACGAGGACGTAAGAGGATGAAGGGGACCGTGATTGTTCACGTCGACCGGTCCCTTTCAGTGGCGTTTCACTGTCGACGTGAATACCCTCTCGGCGAGGCTCTATTATTGCTGGACGTCAACCCTACAGGCAGGTTGCGCTCACACAAACCTCTATGATGCACACCATGTTGGTGTGATCAACGAAACCGCGATTTGATCTCATCACGGTATCCTGCACTGAATCCACGCTAGAGAAGCGAATCGAGGAAGTCATCGAGTACGGTTTCTTGCTCGAAATCACAGGATGAATCAAAAATGTATAACTCCTGATGCGAAACCGTCTCAAAACTGGCTAAATGGAAGTGCTGATATTCTTGCTCATCCGGTGGTCTCAAGAAGCTTCGAAGAATCACCAAAACTCAGATTCCGAGCGCAAATTTTTCTTCCTGGGACAGATCGTTGCGACCTCGGCGACGAATTTAGACTGGATTCGAAACCGTCTGGTTCCGATCCCAGGCTTTGCCGTTGAGAACGGAGATTTCAGCTTTCATGGATCGGAGCAGCTCGGTCGCAGCGGAGCCCAACGTCGGAAAAACAGAAGGAAAATGAGAAGATTGGATATAGGGAAACGAAGAAACGCTTCGAATCGAGACGGAGAAGTAGGATCCACTACGATCTAAAAACCCATATGGTTGGCGATTGACAAACGGTCTAGAACGTCCCGGCGCGCCGGGAAACTTCTAGGACGACGGTGGTCCCATAGATAGCGAGCTGTCTGCATATTCGAGGAATATTCGACGGGAAGTAACGGAGTGGGTGATAGCTCAGACTGAAGGAACGGAAGGCGTTTCCAGCAAAGAATGAAACAGGTGACAGGTCCGATTGCTTCCACGGCAGAACTGAAGATGACGAGCTCCGGAAACCCATCGGGTCGAAAAGGTGGCTCTCACCTCCGTGAAGAGGAGTCATCACAATTTTGTGAATGATCTTCCCCATCAGTCAAATATGAAGAAATGAGTCAATTTGGTTTCCTCACAATCACCCGCTCTCGGGTTCGATTCCAAGTTCTCCGACCCTCTGCTTTCGATGTTCCGGACAATTTTCTACTTTCCCGAGTTCTGCGATCTGAGGACCGCGTTTGACATTCTCAGACTTCCAAAACTTTGGAGAAAGAACAGCTGCGAGAATTCGTTGCCATAGAAAACGTAGCTTTTGAGCGTTTGACATTCTTATCGAGTCGTGCGTATCAAATATTGCATCGCCACGCTGAATGGAGCACGGGGGACCCCAAAAACAGAGCACTTCGAGCACAACCTACGCACGAAACCGGCAGAGGCTTCTCGATGGTATCAGTTTGCGTTCGACATCTGTAGGGGTGAATATAAATGTTCGCGATGCGCTTTCCACTCACCCCGACTACGGAGTGCAATGTCAACCTTGGAAGCTTCGCAAACATCGGATTTCTTCGTCTCTGAGGCCCCGCGCGGTATATCAAAAAACAAAAATCATCGACATCAGGCAGGTCAGATTCGCGGATTTGAACTCTTGAAGGTACAGACTTCTCGAACAACGGCGTTGCTTTTTGCTATGTCTCAGTTCGGTGATCTGAGGAGGTTCAACGCTCATGGACATTCTTCCTTTGGGGTGGCGGTAGGAAATTTCCGGTTTACCTTCACTCTGTCAATATGGATTATGAGAGATAGAGCGCGGGTTTCGCGCTCTATTCTAAGGTTCAAAAAATCGTGCTCCGCACCGAGTAAACAATGCCGTGCGAGATTCAGGCTGAGGTGTGTGGGCGTTCCATTAAACTTGTCTCGTACTCAAGCTATCCGCGCAGCCTCTCGCCATCGGTCCCCTTCCCACTCGCCTACCGCGCGGGACGTTCGTCCACTTTTCCCCAGCACCGCTGCCGGTGGAAACAGCTGTGGAAACGGGCTGTCTCTGAATGGCGTGGTAACTTCGCGTCGGCCGTCCTCTGCTGCGATGGTTAATCAATATGATGATAACGACGCTTCGTGAATTGAGTCAGCCGGCATCCAAGCGCTCCCACCCGCCCGCCCATTTCTCGAATGAACAACACGAACTAGTCCCCACAACGATCGATTGTTGACCCAGAACGGTCATTGTTGACGTCTGCCAAGCGCGGAGAGACCGCCGCCTCGCCAGAAAAGAGTTCTCAATCGATTCGATGTTGCAGGTAACGACGAAAAGAAGTTTTTGCCTCGTCGGCGCATCAATGATCCGCTATGTCAGCTTAGGGTAGATTAAATAACGGAGGTAATTGCCTTGAGCTGTTGCCATCTCTTTCCTTCCTGACCAGCTCACGAGTTTCTTGGAAGCGGTTCATCCACCGCACGATGCGTTTTCGAGCCGCTCGTGGCGCTAGGCGGATGAGTGGTGCTCTTCCAGCGGAGGGAGGAATGACAAGGAAAAAAATAAACTTGACGCAAACAAAAGAGTCAGATGCTGGCGCCGCTGATGGCAGACCCTTCTTCTTCCGTCCCCGTCGTCGATGTTGCCGCTGCCGTCCGCGGAACAAACATTCGCGGAATTTGCCATCTTCGCATTTTCATCGAACGACTCTCGAACAACGACAAAAACGAAAGCTAATCAATTTGCTCCCCCCCCCTGCCTTCCCTCATTCCTTTTCCTCTGGCTCTCTTGAGCCCCGGTGCTCCCCTAACGTTGCATAGTTTTCCTCTCTACCCTTCCGCCCTAGCCCTCTCCGTCCTCCCGCCCCTTTCTCCCCACCCGGATACCCCACTTTTCGAGTGTGCCCCTCGCTCGCTTCACGCGAGGCAATGAACTTTCCAACTCTAACAGAAGCCTTTGCTCTCATGTTGTGTTTTCCGTTCTTTCCGATCTATTCCGACCCCCGACCTACGGCGGCGGGAGCGTTCGCTGCATCGTTGTCGGCTTACTCATGGAATTCCGTTGTCGTCGCCTTGGACGACTGTTTGTTGAAAGTTTGATGAAGAAAAAACAGAAATTCACTCAACGCCTGTGGTTGGAACTCTGGCTTAGCGACCTTCGCAACTGGCGCTACCTCCCAACCTCGGTGTCAAAGTCCCGCAATATTGAACACTGAGAATTCCATGTGGTTTGCCATCGTATGATTTGAGACCTTGAGTTTTGTCACCGGGATGAGTGGATTCAAACGGCGAGCTTCAAGACCTTCGTTCGCCGGAACATTCATGAACAAGCCCTCCCCTAGGGGGCTGTGAGCCTTACTCTTTGGAAATACCCTCATGCCTTGACAATGGGACGACAACCGAGGTTGATTTTCGGAATGTTGCCGAAGCGATGATCCGATATTTCTTGAAAAATTCCCGGTCGAGTAGAACCAAACTCGAGAGAACGTTTTCGTCATTGTATAGCCATTCTGTTGTAGCCGTTGTTGTGGGCATTGTAAAGTCTCTGAGGAGACAAGAGATCCGGGAACCGGTTGTCCGACACAATGATTGTAACCATTGCTCATGTCAGATCAGTCGTCTACATCCTCAGTAGTCCACGCACTTTTCGAATATAGAAGTCATTAGTCATCAATCATGAGTGATTCGGAAACGGCTTTTAGAGATTTTCCGGACGTTGAAGGTAAAGAGCTCTTGCTCGTGGGTGGAAGCATCAGAGACAGCCCGTGAAGTACTTGGCATATCTCGGACCAGCCTGAGAGAAATCATCGCGTGGGCCCAGCGTCTCACCGACTGATTCGCAGCTACAAAATATCGCTCAGACGGGACCGAACGCGGAATTTCCAACCTTGGGTTCCAAGGCCAAGTTTGCGACCTTGAACCCCGATCGTCGGAAGCAAAACGTCTCCCGCCAATATGATATCGGTGGATTCCGAGGCTAACTCGGATTCTTCCTCGAGAAAAACATCGCCCTGGAATCACAACGAGATTTGTCAACGCTCGCCATTGATTTGGAGGAGGGACATTCGTGACTTTACAAAGACGGGGTAGGAATGACGTGGAGAGCGCTGTTGTGGTTCGAGGATCTCAACCGTGAACCCGATACCATTTCCGTATTGTTCAATGGATTTCATTCGTGATGGGTAACGAAGTTGAATGAAGATCGTGGAGAGTTTGTAATTCTCACTTTCAACACGGTCTCGACACTGCCAAACGAGCGATCACTTTTGGTGCTTGGAGCATGGCCTCGAAAGTCGCTGGCAAAACGAACGCGAAGGCGCCGGCCGCAGCCATCCGACGAGAGCAGCAGGTGATTTCGTGTCCACTCTGCGCATTTTTCAAAGTCCTCCAAGGAACCAACGTGATGCCGATCGACACGAAAGATCAGGACCCGAAAAGAGTCTCAGCACGATCTAGGGGAGCCAAGTCGAATGCAACCCGAACAGGAGGCAGCCGCAACAAGTGGCGCGATTTTGAGGAGACCGTGAAGTCGACGTACCTGAAGTCTACCAGGAAGAACCGAAGAGATATCGCGGACTTCGATGAGTCGAGCGAGCACATCATACCCGAAGGGCTAACTGACTTCATCGAAGATGAGGAGAAGAAGAAGAACAAGAAAGGAAAATCCTGATAGCATCTGCTCTAAGCGGGTCCCGTATCAAAACAACGCTTTGTTTTTTCTGAGCTCGCACCACGACCAGTGCAGTTTTTTTATTGTTTCCTCATTCATCGATGGACACAGCCACCGCCGTCTTCTTACAAAAGTAGAATACATGGTTTTAGGAATCAAGCCTTCAGTGTACAGCGCCTGGGGAGTGGGAGTTTTGCATGGAGTGCATCACCGTTGGCCTCAACGGTTGTCTGTTAGTGGGTACTGGCTGCTGGAATTCACTTCTTCTTCTCTTCCTCCTCCTTCTTCGGCTCGTCGGCGGACTCGATGGCGATTTGGTCCGCTCGGAAGTCGGAAGACATCCTCCTCGTGTAAAGGTTTCCGTCAACGGCCAGGCAAGGGTCGGGGGTCCGGCTGTTGCGGTGGGCCAGGACAACCTTCCGGATCTGCGAAAAAAATTATATCTCGTCTCAGCTGGTCGAATTCCTAGCCAATGATGATGAGTTCTCGCGACGATCCCACCCCAAGGATCGGAGGAAAAAGATCTAGCAACGGTTCTGGGAGCGAAAGGAAACGCCGGAGCTCCAAGTTGAGAGATTGACTCACCTCAGGATCCTGGATCCTCTCGAAGTCAACGTAGTCAATGTCTGCCATTGTTGGGGGTTGTTTTGCGCAGGAACTGCTTTGAACACTCTTGAGCTTGCTGCTTTGAGCTTGAGTTTGTTGTGAAGTGGCTTGTTTGTAGCGAGGTATTTTATACCTCAGTTTGGAGGAGGTGGCGGCCCTCACCTAGTGATGACGTTCACGCTCGCCCAACTGGCATTGACATTTCTCTAATGCGTGCTTCCGAAACTCGCGCCGCTCTTCCACCACCTGTGTATGCGCTTTCAGCGGAACGAGGTGAACATTGTTTCGGCCAATAATACATGAGGACCGTTGGGAGGAACAGCGGTGGCAGCAAGCAACCCACACCGCCTGCGGGGCCATTGGTCAGATGCATGAACAGTGATTAACAACTCTCTCGCTCTCTCAGGGAAGCTCTTGCGTAGCTTCGAGTCGGCAACAAGCACTGAGAACAAAGAGAGCCGCTTGCGGATGAAATTAGAGTAGCCGTACAGATTGCATTTTCTAGAAATGGGACAGAGACAAGAGTTCGGAGTTCCCATCAACGGAATAGTTTTGCGGAAATCCAACACGAAGTTCTACACGTTTCCCAGTTCCGATACCCATGGACGAGCATTTGACAGCGATCCAGGTTCGTTGAAGGAAGTTCTGAATGAGGGACTGTCACGGTTCGACCGACGTTTACGTCACATCGGAGAACTGAGCTGCCCTGCCTGAGAACACGCTCTCGAGATCCATGTCAAATAATTGAGTGCCGGCGGATAGGTGGGAATCTCTTTCAGAACGTTCTAAAAATCGCATCTTCTGATCAAAAACGACAGAATATGCCAATCAAGAGATGTTTCAAGCATGATCATCGTTCCGCCGCGTCATCTGACGCCAGTGGAATAAACGTATTCTCTTCTTGAAAAAGAACACCTCTTGAACTCAGAGCAGGACGTTCACTGTGAAATTTCCGCCCAAATGCAGTATACACATGATCAGCATCGTGAGTGATGCACAGTTTTTAAAAAGTCCGTACATTGAATGTACGAGAGCTTATAACAGAATCTTCAGAGAACCTGCGAAGCAGCGAAACAGAGTGTCAAGAACGAGGAAAATAATCGTTTTTCGAGATCAATGCCAAGTTCGAGAGTAGAAATGTCGGAAACAAGGGTCAGGACCAACAAGAGAGCACATTCGGCAGACATTCGCACCGTGTCAGAGTTCTTGTTCAATGACGCCGCTCATCACCCTGAAAGCGCAGTTGCTCAATGAGAGTATCGTTCGGAATGAGTCGACATCGCTTCGTTTCTCCCACAACCTACACGACATAACCTGAGAGTCGTTGGCATAGAGCCGACGGCTGATCAGGAACTCGTTCTCACAAGGTCTCGCAGCTGTTGGCCATGGATCCTGAGTTGGACGCCATGAGCTCAGGCTCGTCGGGGGTATTTTCTGGAAGCCTCGAGCATAAAACACAGCTAAAGGGCGGATGCGATCGCGAGAGCGGCTCGCGTTGCGCCACTCTGTGCGCGTGTCGGTTTGAAAAGTTTCAATTATTTTGTGATCGATGAGGACTCGGGCCGGGCACCTGAGCGGCCTCGCTGGTTGCACGTCAAATAATTGATTACTGCACGATGATCTGCACGTGTGACATTCGAAGGGAGAAATTTATTCGCGTCATCATCGCTGCTGCCGTCAACGCTGTCCTCATCAACATCTAAAAGCAGCGCCGGCAAGGAATGTGTTGCAATGAATAATACTTCGCCTTTTCGCGACGAAGAGAACGGGCAGAATCCATTACTTGCTTAAGTTAATGGACAAATACACTCACAAGTGCACGCACACGCTCGGCGAGTGATGGTGAGAAATGCGAGAGTCGAAGCGAAGTGGCAACATGTCTAGGAGTCGACATAATTCCAGAAGACATGCCGTCCCATAACGACCGCTTCTGGCATTCCATGGGATTCCATTCTCAGTCAGTGTCAGTCCAGGGTTTGCCTCCTCCTCCTATGCGCGTTGGGGTGAGTTCTTGCACGGAGCTCTCGCTGCGAGCTTCACAAGCGGAAGTCGGGAATCGCTGAACTCCAATGCAGAATGGAGAATCTGAATGGGAACGACTTCTTGGTCCACGCTGGCGGTTCGATGGTCGCTAATGAGCATAATACTGAAGATGACCGTCATCAAAATTGAAGCGGGAACGATGAGCTCATTCGGAGTTCACTACATTCACCGAAATGGATTCTCGAGGAAACTCCTCCTCAAGGGAACGCCTTGACTTCCCTTCCGAAGATGGAGCATCATTTACCTCTTACCACTTGATGAGTATGAAACATTGGGTCACAAGAGTTGCCGTACATCTTTCGTCCCGAATAGACACAATAGTGGCGGTGGCGAGCAACTATTTAATGCGAGTAACGATCCTCCAAAGCACTCGATGCGAAGCGAACGTTGATGCGTACCTACTCGAAGGCTCCCTCGGTCGAGAAGAGGCCGAATAGCCCACTGTCTCGACCCGGAAATCGTTTGGGACGTTCTTTGAAATCTGAAATCCATTCCGCAAACTGACTAGGATGGACCGCGAGGGTCGTAGTTGATATGATCAAGCTGGTCATACAATATGAACGCTAATACCGTAGCTGGTTCTTGTCATTCAAACGACGAGAGTACTCTTTGTTGGTTTTTTGGATCTGCGAACGAATTCATTCCTGACATATGATATGATGGCGGAGGTCCTAGCAATACCACAACGACTCCTGAAGTGCTGCCGACCCGCAGGTTATCGCGTGGAGGACCAGTTGTGAGCGAAAGGCGTACTCAAAATCGAGATGAAACGATACTCGAGGAAGTAAGTGGAGGGCAAGAGGGAATGTTGGAGGAAGGAGACATCGAGTCCGCTCACGGAATAATAAACTCTGGGGTAGCACATCTTCCAGTGTGCATGAAGCGTGTCGAGTGCTATCGCGAACTCGTCCCTTTTCCTTTATTCGAAGAAATTGTCGCGCTACGAACGACATATTCGACGTTCGACGGTTCCGTGCGTTTCAGATAGTGACAAAGATACGTCTCCAACCTCTCGACCTCTGGCTCGGAACTTTTTCATCCGAGCGCGTCATTTCGCAACCCTGGATGATTTCGCACCCGTTTAGTTCTGTGTCACGAGCGGGGGGGGGGGGGGGGGGGGGGGGGGGGGGGGGGTTTTTTTTTTTTCCCCCCCGCTGTGTGCCAGGTGGAGCTCGTCGAAATTTCCAGGTACATAGTCGAATGAACTGCTATTATTCATGTTCGGCAAGGCAAGAGATTACTGCGTTCCGCTATCAATCGCCGCAAGATCCTGTCAGGGGATCGCGGGTCACGAGCCCGTCACTTGTCGGCAGCAAGAACTGCCCAATCACCGTGAATCGCAAGCGTGGAAATGTTACGGAAATTCCGAGATGAAGGGTCGATCTTATTCTCGCAGCCGCAGCGTCCACTTGTATGGCAGAATGAATAACCGCCGTGTATCAAGTAGAACTCTAGTTCGCGAGAAGACTACCTATTTCGATTCCCTGTTTGAGAGCTCCCCTTTATTGCGTGCGTCTCGGATTCCGTCTTCGTTGTCATTCGTCCAGCGAATCTCACTGTCCGAGTGGATCGGGCCACTCATCACCCGTCGCACAGTTTTTCAGAGAATGCCTTGCAAAAGGAGCAAATCAACGAGATTCTCCTGCACTTAGAACAAGATGCGTAGTCGATTCAACCCTGCGAACAATGTGTACTCGATCGTTCCATTCACTCGTTCTCCTCCACTGGCCCAATCTGCGTCTGTTTTTGCACGATTCGACGCCCAAGCAATCGTTGTCTGAGATCACTACTTCCCTCCATGAATAAACATATTATGCTTTAAGACCTTGATCTGCTAAGTGGATGCTTAGGTAAGAAACGGAACGTTTCCTTGACATGATCGCTTCATTCTCGCTCGCTGTTTCTCGAGAGTTCCCAGTATCGGTCAGAGCCCTGACTACTATTGTGAGCCGAGTGAGGGAAGAGCCAGGTCGACCTCAAAAAGCTCGAACGCTCATTCCACAGCGTGAGGCTCAATGGCGGGGCATTGTTTAGCGATTGTTGCCGCTGCTCGGTGAATCTTCTCCATGAAAAACGCTCTCCACTGTCGCTGCCGTTGTTGTTCTTGCGTCGTCGTAGATGTGCTTCCCTTGTCAACAGGCGTGACTCAGCCACTTGCTCTATAGTATTAGCCAAAATAGCTTCAACTCACTGGGTCAGCGGAGCAAGAAACCTATTTGAAGGCTGCTGACGTTGCCCGGCCAAGCAACAGGTCACTCTTTTGCTCCTCCTTTACTGGCGCTCTCTGTGAACGCTCAGGCATCGACATCTCGCGCGACAAGAAACGGAGAGAAAAAGAAAATATTGACACTCCTCCCCGTGATCACTATGTGTCGTCGCGTGATCTCGACGCGAGTGACGTCCTCGCCAGACAACGAGAACTCAATGCCCACGACAGATGTCACGAAAAGTAGGATGTCATCTGAACGTGAATTATTATAGTTTGTTTTCAGTGTTCACCATCGATTGCAAAATCTGCCGCTGCCCTTTCTGACAGCGTCGAGGCTGTGTTTGCAGAAATGCTTTAGAAATTATTAATGGAGACAAGTCTTGAGATTGCAATCCTTATCTCTTTTCCATCTCAATGGAACAAGAAACGCACGCAGGTTTTGCACCATAAAACAGCGATTGCCAAACAACGTGGCCCTCAACTTTAGTCAAGTCTGCAGGTTCAAGTAATGAGGAAATGATCGAACCATAGAGCAGATGCGACCTCCGAAAGGTTTTTCTGCAGGAATCATGCCGCTCGTTTCGCAACAGATTTATCATTCTGTAGAAGCGCTCCCCTCCAAGCTAAACTTCTCCTCATGAGGCCCAGAAAACCGTCAACAAACATACAGCTACCGGACTGTGGAAATCACACAGTGTTTGTTATGTTTGAAGATGCGACCGCGTTTGATCGGGGCAGAAAGAATGAATTCCGTTTCTAATTAACTTCAAGTCAGACTTTGGATCCAACGGGTAGGCGACAATCTTTCTGATAACGAAATTGGTTTGTGCCTCGCTGCGCTCAATTCCTCGTGCGGTCTTCCTTCTTCTCGCAAAACCCGGTCGTCGTTAGCTGGGTAGCCGTAGTCGCCCCGGCTCAGAGCGAACGTTGCGAGGAGGCTTTTTCAATTATGAAGCTCCATTAGGAGTTTGCTTCTGTTCCAAGATAGTGCTCAAATACGAATCTGTTCTGCTGCTCAACTCGTTCCAGCTGTCTGTCGGTCAGTCGGTCGGTCGAGCGAAGGCACGCGCGCGCAAACGGAACATTGCGTCTCTGTGCACTCAAAAATAACGCAAGCGATATTCACTGCATCTGGCTTTGTGTGGTCTCAATGAAGAGAGGGAACGAAAAAACGCAAACCACGGATACTCCGCGGCTGCGATCCGGAACTATACAGATGTGCATCCGTCTAGCAGATCTTCGGAATCATTTAGCGAATCGATGGTATTTCCGCTTCCAATTCACGGTGAGTCGTGAGTCGAGCATAGATCGAGCCAAGTTCACGCAGCTCCGTTGGATGGATTATTCTCTCTTCTCAACGATGTCTCAATGCATGCATTCTTCTCTGTTTGATGGTGATTTAAGAGTTGGACGTGGGGCGATAACCATGATTTTTCCGTCACATCTCAAATCCCCATACCGCGGCGTCCAGAAAACCAAGTCGCCTCCCCCCCCCCCCCATAACATAAATCCTGGCTACGCCCCTGCCAAAGTGCCGGAGGGAACATCGCGGACATTGCATCGAACAGCGAGTTCGTCATTCGCGTGATCACATGCTTTGGCGTCGACGTGCGCCATTCTAAATCTAAGATGGATTGTGTACGGGACTTCCATGGACGGGCATGGTTTTCTACCAATACGACGAACTCCGAAAAGAAGACTTGCAGGCTGTTTTTGTCGTACACGGAGCTTCGAGAGCATGGCAGCACTCTTTGAGCGATGAAATCCTCGAACTCAACGGGCATAAGCCTGGTCGCGTCCTATACTTACGACCCCATGCTTATTAATGAATAATGCCCGAACTAACGCGCTCCAATCATGGTAACTCGTCGAGAGGAACGAGGTGAATCATTCCGTTTCAGACAAGATGATGGTGCCGAATAATTTCTCCAGATTACCTCTTCGAGGACTACACGACTGCGAAAATTCACTGTTGTCGGGCGTTGGTTAGAAGCGGGTCTGATGCGGGGGATTTCGAGAGAGGCGGGCATTGTTGTTAACAAAATTTTCGAGTTGCGAAGGGGATTTGTCGAGAGGACAAAGTTGGAATGAGTAAGTGCTCCAAGTTCTGAACAATGCTGGGTTCGCCGCGGGCGTTGGAATAGATGATGATGATGATGGAGAGCAAAGTTTGTAATCCTGTTCCCTGAGCTAGGATTTCCGCGGCTCATCGGTGTCCGTGTTCGGCAGTCACGGCATGCTCTGAGCACGCGTTGGTCTCCGTATTCCTACTTTTGAGATGAATTTCATTCGGAAAACGCACAAGGAACGGACGAGGAACTCATGAAACCGCATGATATGACACGACCATAATTCAAGCATACGCCGAGACGGCCCCGGCACTGGAGATACTCAACTTACCATTGGTCGAGAGAACATCTGGGCTATTTCGATCCGAGTGCATTCCGCGGAACGCCACGGCGATCACGCGTTGTTTTTCCCGAGGTGTCTTCGTCGTCGAATGACCGTGACGTCGTAACATTGAGTGCGTTTCACGGCTGTCCCGAACTTAGGCCGTAAATAAAAATCGAGTCGCTCTTCTCGTCACTGTCCGCTCTGTAAACTGTGAGCCGGGCTGTTTTGATCAAAGCCCGTTATGTCTCGATTCAGTTTCTGTTTTTGTTCACTGCTTCGAGCCAAGAGTCAAACTCGTTACGAGCTGCGAAGTCAGCGAGGCAAATGTCGAAAACATACGCGCGCTATTTTTGCAGCAAGCGGTCGCAATTCATCAGCGAGGCCAGGCTTCAAGCTTAGCGCAGGCTCGCGGTTTTTTATTTCCACTTCATATTCACTCTGCTCTCTATGCAGTTGAAGGATGATATGTGTCAACAGCTCTTACGGCTGATTCTTGAACTCGAGGAAAGCTCCCAGAGACCTCATGAACGAGTTGCTTTTGATGATGCCAACCTTGACGGCGTGCGTTCACACAGGAGTTTTGTCAAAGAGTGTTAAAGCTGTCGCCTTCACATTGCGATTTCATTCAGAACTCGCCGGCCGCTAGTCGACTATATGCTAGCCCGCCGACGCGTCGTGGCCAGCATAGCCGCGTCTAACTTTGGGGGAGGTGGTTCCCCCCATAGTCCCCCGGAACCCTGAAAGTAGGAGAGCGTCATGAAGGTCCGAGGATACGCTTGAACGGGTCGCTTGGTTGTGGGTCTTAGGTTAGAGATGATTCGCTCGCCCACACGTCGGTCCTGTCCGCTGACCAAGCCCGCCCCTCAATCGCCCTCATGATTAGTTGGAGTCATAGCCTCTTAATTGCATCCGATCCCATGGCTGTAATAAAAAGAACAATGCATATAGGTTTTCTTGCCTCGGTTGCCTAACAGCCTGCCGGCTGCATAGAGTGGGTAATATCCGTTTCATTAGTGGCGGCCTTCCTCGTTGACAGACGGAAGGTCAACGACAGCCATCTGCTATGATGGATGGCATGGGGCAGCCGCGATTGGGTAGGGACATTGATTGCTAGATTGAACGCGGTCCACTTGCTTCATCGCCCGTGGTGAGTCGTCGCACCTAGATATCTAATGCGAGTTTCTCACAATCTCATGATCCTGCAACCAGATACGATAATGACCATGAAACTGCCGTCAAAGTCATTGTCTTCAGGTGTTCTTTATTTGCCATCAGAGCCTATTGTACAAGTGGTATGTTAGCCCCGGCTGACAAATACCCTTTGTCGGATGCACATCGACGTACAAGAGTGTAACCGATTGAAGACAAAACCTATCATTTCAACGAGGCCCATTTTACAACCCCGGGACAACGGGTCCTTCTGTGATAGTCAATTCGACCTGGCAGGCGATTCGTCGCTAGATACACCTCTGACAGCCACAACACCAATGACAATCTTCGCAGCCGGCCGCTGCGAATAGAAATCGGTTCCAATCCTGACGAATGCAGAGTAGAATTATAATATCTTCCTGGACTCAATGTTCGATCTCGGCTCTGTGGAAAACGATTCGGACTTGGAAGGAGGAGCGGTATTGCCATCTCGAATATATAGTTGGTTGGCCATGCACGCAAGGGCCCGTTCCGGCCCGAATAAACGAGTGGTCCCTTTATCCGATGATCCGATCTGGCGAATCTCTTTGCACGAAGATTCATGAGCTCCTTTCGGATGCGCTGCGAATTCTGGCAAGGCTCTCCAGGCCGTGATTACCCTAGGAAGAAAATCATTGGAATCAACTTGAAGGGCAAGTCGGAGATCCTTTCCGCTTGTTTGCTCGGCTGTGCGCTTTCTGTTCGGTCAGAGTGCCGCTCCCAGACGACCCCTCTAAAGAAGCCACTTCGGATGTCTTCGAAGAGAAAGCAACCAAGGAAATCCGAGAACGGGAGAAGCGGACTTAACGGCGGCAGCAGCAAACGGAAAAGAATGAGAGGCAGAGAGGGAGACGATGAGAAAAGCACGAGGAAAGAAAGGGACGCTACGTTGGCGGTTGCGGCGCGGGGAGAAAAGCGTCCACCATAAAAAGAATCATTTACTCAAGGACTTTCCTCTTTTTCACTGTAAGTGTTGGCTCTCGCGGTCTCTCTTAGCTTCTCCCTGTGTGTCCCTCCATCTGGTTATTAAGAGGCGCTCGGAAAGCCACCCGAACCAGTCTTCGAGTATGTTTGTTCCATCCACTGTTTTCTACCGCAAACGATTTCACTAGTTCGCACATACCGCTGTGCCGCAAGCCTTACCACCGAATTCAAGTTTGGGGCTTCCTTCATTTTCAAAGCTCGGCACCGGTCGGTTCCAATGCAATTACCGACACTTCCGGAACAGTATTGACCGCCATCTACTCCAACAATTGGTCCCTATGATCGTGTCTGGAAGACTGAGGGAGTGCCGATGAAAACGTTCACCGATTTTCAATCGCTGAGGTCGGCGAGTCGAACTTTCCGAAAATCTTTTGCACGCTGGTGTATGCCTCCAAGGTCGGTCAGAGGGGCTCAAGGTCAGCCTCGGCTCGGAAACGTTGAGTGCATCGCCAAGAATCGGGCTTTTTGTTCATCCACGCACGGCCTCAACCAGGACCGTTTCCACGTGGCCTACTTTGGGTTTTTGTTTTTTACACCTGATCATGAGAGCGCTCCGCCATCGTGGATGAAGTTGGTGAACTCCTCGCATGCGCGAGTCAACGCGTGGAGTTCAGAGAGACTTCAACTGATGATTCGCGGTGAGTTGCTACGAATCTCCGTGAAACTCATGATTCATTCCCTCGTCCTGCGGCAGCAAAGCAACCCTCAGACCACACTAAGCCCAACGAAATCTCTCGGGGTGAATTGTCGGCCATTCGGCCCGGGGTGATTCGCAGCCGGTCATTAAAGGATTCAAATCAGACTTCATCTCAACCGTGGTCCCCACGTACGCTCTCCGCCGTCAATCTCAGTTGACCAAATATACGCTTCACTCTGCGACGGGAAGTGAGACTGAACTTTGAATCGATCGAAGCAGGATCCATTCAGACTAAGCACGCGAGTGTCGTTCATTCATGGTGCGTATATTGGTTCCTTTCGAAACCCGAATTAAATCCATGTCGAAGCGGCAGCTATTATTGTGGGTGTGTTCCGCCGCTTCTTGTTCCTCTGTTTCCGTGCTCGGTCCAGTCCGCTGGGCTTTCGATTTCCTTGGAAAACTTGCAGACGCTCTCTCTTACCGAACCTTCTCCTTCTTCGGAGGATCGGACAGGAGAGAGAGAACAGGAGAAGGGAAAGAAACGAGCGCAGTACTTCGCCAGGGCAGCCTGCAAGAACAAAGGTCGTTGGAACGAAGAGGCCCGAAACGATGAGACGGAGGAGCAAAAAACGCGGGCTTGGGAGACATAGGTACAACGGATGTAGGGGCGAAAGACCCGCAGTAAGTGAGGAACAAAGGATAGTAAACTACGAGAGGGGCGAGACGGAGTGAAAGCCGTGAGGGGAAGGGGATGTGGGTGGAGAGGGAAAAACGTTTAAATCGTTAATAGCTCCAACGATCTCTGAACTCGGCGCGGGGGCGTAGTCAGCTGAATATTCCATTCCTTCTGCAAGCTCCATCTCAGCCGGGTTTTTTTCTCTCTCTCTCTCTTCTTCTGCTCGCCAGACTTTCGACTAGACCTCCTTTTACGGAGTAGGCTCTCGTACTCGTTTCTCTTGGTTTTTCGGTCGTTCCCGTTTCTCCCTTTGCCGCTCCCCATCTCGTGCCAGCTCTTGTTTTAATCAAGTGGACGAAAAGACGTCGACGTTTCTATTCAAAAAGCACTTCTTCTTTCGCTCCATCGACTCCGTCTGATTGCATCCAATCTTCGCCCTCTGTGACTGTCAACAGAACGCTCTGGATTTACATTTTGACGGGATCCGTCATTCCCGTCTTAATTGATACCCGCGGCCAGTCCTCGACTGAAATCTCTAATCTCCCAGTGTGTGGATACACGTCGCTGGAGGAATCGAAGAAATGAAGTTCTCGAGTTTCTACCGATACATGTCGATTCCGTCTACGTAATCAAAACTATCAAATCCCGCCAGCGCTCTTGATCTATCGACGGGAGACCGAGTATCGTCTCAACGCGTATGCAGAAATAATTTCGAATTGAAGTCCAAATATCAGTCGATTAAACGACATTCTCTATCCGCGAGACTCTGGCCATGGCAGTCTCATGGCAACGCCAGCGCCGGGAGGCTATTGAAAACACAGGAGAAAATCAAAGAAGAGGAATGCATCCGGGAGTCGATTCTCAGGGCACGCGAGATTTTGTTTCCAGGTCAACGCTCAGGAATTGAAACGATCCCGCAACGCCGGCCTGAACAGCATCTTCCAATCAGTGTTTGGATCCATCGGACTTCGAGCTGAGATGCTCCGGACACCATTTTTGCGAGGCAGGGGATTCGGGCGCAGTTATCCTCCAATATCTGCGTGCGACTGACAATGAGCATTCCGATTGCAACAATGAAGGGCCCTGGGCTCGTGATCAAGCTTTGTGGCAATGAATACCTAACAATCAAATTGGAAATCATTCGCGCTGATTTGTCGACTTGGCATGTTCGCTGCTCTCATGGCTCTGTCTGCAAATAGACTTCAGGTGCTCGGTCTGCTAAGTATTTGTCGTCGTTCATCCGATCTATTCAAATCAGTGGGTGTTAGCATCGAAGAGGATGTACTAATCGAAAATTTGATCGGCGCAATCTGTCGCGCCACGTTAGCGAGAATCCCGTCAGTTGCGCAATTAATTTCAACTGATTTTTCTACGGGTTAAAGGCCATGTTGAGAAAATCGCACATTCCTGTCGACTCTGACCGTGATGCTGATTCTTCCTTCCGTTTAGAATAGCAACCTAGTTCCCTGAGCCTTCCCCGTACCTTTGCTTTCTCCTTCCCAAGGACCAATCCTGGGGTTTTCCGGTGAAACTCTTTCCCGAATAGCACCGTCCTTTCTGGGCGTATCTCCCGGTCGTGAGGTACCGCAGGACCGCATGTTGTGCATTCCGCTGATGAAAACCCCATCCACGGTCTGTTTGCTCACGATCGGAGGTCGGAGACACAGCGAGATCACCAATGAGACCTCCGCGCACTCTCTCCGTACATCTCTGTTTCCTATCGCCGGGCAACCAGAGTCAGATGAACGGCTCTGATTCGTGGGTGTCATACGGAAATGTTTATTATATGTTGCACGCAAACCTAACGAGACGAAAACATACAACAACGTAGATTGGCGACAATGCCATACAGCACGAGGCAACCCGTCATCGAACCTCTACGTAGGCTGAGGCGAAGACGTGTCTTTTCTGCCAACTCTGATTCACATTGCCCATCTTCCCACGGAACCAATCATCACTGGAATGCCGATTAGCTCAAAGCACTTATTTGAGCCGCGACGGAGCATTGACTCTTTGTTTAGGCTCTTTAATCCGGGTGCAAAGCTCGAAAGAAGTGCTATGATGCGTTCGCGGTGTCAGATTATTTTTGTATGTTTCGCTCAGGTGGAGAGTTCGTTATCACCGCGCGTGACCTTTTGTTGATTCACACTCACACTCATTCATTGAGGTAATTTGAAGATGCGCACGCGGAGAGCTCGGCCAGCCGAATGTACCTGTCTTCGCTTGAAAGAATCCCCTGCTCAGCAGAAGCCATGAACGTGGGACTATCGCCAGATTCGAGTGTCGCCTCCGCGAAAAGGTGGGTACATATTCCTGATGTCGACGTCAGCATGCAGAGCGGATGAGTTGCTTTAGAGGTCTTGCGAATATAGTCGCGGGCTGATTTTTCGGGATTGCGATGTTTGGAATCCGTTTCCTCATGAATATTCGGTAGAACCAGGTGTGAAAAACCCAGCCCGGGACAATCGAGGGCAATCTCTGTAAATGACACCTTGATAGCTCTTGACCGTGTAACTCGATTACCTGCGCTGAAAATCGTCACAGTCCCGCTACTCGGCCTCAAGGTCATATTTTCGCACTTTCGACCTCACTTACTCGCTTGATACAACTACCTTAATTCAGAGAGTCATTTATGTACACCGATTCGGCGCGCACAGATCTGACAGAGTAACGAAACCAGGCGATCTCTAAGGAATGCCTCTTCAGAGCCCTGCTTCAAGACTGAGAGATTCGTCTGAAGCAAACTCTCTAATCTAGTCATCTGAATAGACTATGTTTAACATTCATCATGACAGGACAGTCAACTGGTTTCAGTGCAGAGTCGGCAACTACAGAGACAGAGCTCAAACGACGCTGGTGCTAAAGACGGCGAGATGGGAGAATAGACACTGGCAGAGGCAAACCAATGCTCATGCTAGAGAGCTGCTTTCGAGAGCAGTGCTTGAGTTGCTCTGTGATCACGGTGTAACGGCGGCTCAGCGAGCTTCCATCACATAGAGCGAAAATGACACGAAGTGTTCATCCGCGTACCTAGTAAACTAGTCCAGACGTTACGGGCTAAAACTTTGTGGGGGCCACTCATCCAGATGCACTCTTTCGCTCAGGATACTTTGAAGCCCAAGCTAATGTTAGAATTCTGGCGTGGGCGACGAAATGTGAACATCAAATCCTGACATTCGCAAAGGGGCATTCGGCTGGAGGGCGCTTGGGCTCATCTTGTTCTGGAGATCAACAGTGAAAAACTGAAACCATGAGTCGAACAAAGACAGGGAACCCTTATTGAGAAGAACCCCGCGAGACTGTTGAAACGTTCAATAGAACGGAAATTGGCTGATAATCGAGTCTTCTGATATTACCAACAATTCATTTATTACCTACGGCAGGCTGCTTAGATGGGCATAGAAAATAATGCGGAGGGAATGGCGGGGGACGTTGGGGGTACGAGACGTCAACGATCACGATTCAAAATCTAAGGGTTGGAGTGGTTAACAACGGTGTGATTCTTCTCATTCCGTCTACTTTGTGAGGATCGTGAAGAGGGTGGGTGTGTGATGCTGAACGATGTCAACAGTGTGGTCAATCTGTCCACTTTGAGTGAATTATGGAGGGGACAACCCCCTTCGTCATCTGCGTTCTGTCTCCGTTGTCTGAAGGCTATCTCATCCCTGCTAACAACGGAGCACCGAATAACGAAGCGATTTTCTGGAACAAAAAGGGTCATCTGATAAAGTCGAGAACCCCCTACAGACGATCCCGTAACCATCTATTCTCCTGGACATGTTTCGCCTTGATCGAACTTCCCGCCAGCTCATTCAATTCAAATAAGGCTGAACTCGCCAAGAAGATGTCCGCTTCCAAAATTGACCGTTTCTCGTGACACCCTGCCGTTGATCGGTCCCCAAGTCCGGTCTCGAAGACGTTCTCCCGTCAAAACTGTTCGGTCCTCCCTATATTATATGGGGGACTCGTCTCCTTGTTTCAAGGAGGATAACATGGTATAGATGGCAGGATAGATAAGTATGTCTATGAGAGTTACATTTGGTTACTTTCGTTCTAAAATTGATGTTCCTCCACGCAATCCGGTCGATTCCGGAGAACTCAGAAGCGGAAATTTTGATTCGATTCCCCTGTTGGAGTACTTTGTATCATCTAAGCAGGGTGGCTCTAGTTCGGCTGATATTGATCCGATTACCAAAAACTTTTTTTCGGAGTGATGGTCCAGAGCAGGAGCACATTTTGGAGGCCCAAATTCCGGGAAGATATCA
Source organism: Neoseiulus californicus (assembly GCA_028455905.1). Classification (NCBI taxonomy): domain Eukaryota; kingdom Metazoa; phylum Arthropoda; class Arachnida; order Mesostigmata; family Phytoseiidae; genus Neoseiulus; species Neoseiulus californicus. The sequence goes on along the minus strand of JAMQGS010000006.1, from coordinate 12,703,912 downwards.
AGACACGTGTTTGAATTCGGAATCATCAGAAAAGAAGCATAACATTGGAATTCGTGTTTTTGTTTTCGACTGATTGTGAGTTTCGCAAACAATGCTCAACGCGGAAACAGCCTGGCTGCCGGCGAGGACAGCCTCGTTCCGGTCAGTCAGGAATCTCTCTAAGCGAACGGGATTGTCAGTGGTCATGAATGATTTGTGCTTTTGTTCCCGCTCGAACTGTCCTGAATAGCTGTCTTGCTCGCCACACCACTAAGCTCTTAATCATGCCGTCGTAGAATTCTAAGAGCGAACATTCATAAGAGCCTGAGGACCTCATGGAAGTAGAGCGTCAGCTCGCTGTGTCAACCTACTTCTCGCCGATGTTGAGCATGCTATTTACGATGCACAGAGCGTACGTAGATCTGGAACAGCTTTGGCTCGTTCATGTAGCCCATGCGGGTCCCGCGATCCTCCTTTTGACGGTAAAACGTCTTTCCCGGCAGCTCGGGTGCAGATCGATAGTACTTCGTCATCCATGTGACGCTCATGTAACGAAAATAAGGGCTCAGAATCGGTCCCAGATTCCGTCCGGAAGGCGCGAAACGAGTTCTAAGTGTTGTGGTAGCAACTAGCAACCCTTCGTCACGGCGCAAGCCCCTGAGCGGTCGAAGGGTCGCCAGAGCTGTCTCTGACAAGGGAAGTTTCAGAATTGTACATCGCCGATTCGAACCAGATAGGGTGGGTTTTGTAGGTCTACTTGAGACTAAGAAAATCGCCCATGGAACATATTCCCCTTTTCGCGCCGTTCGCCGGATAGAGCGCCTTGGAAATCTGAAATTTTCACATGGGCTCCTATGGGAGCCTATCGGGCCCATGAGAGCCAAGCTACCGTAAGTTCTGGAAATTGCTGTGGAAGCCGCGTTCCACGGTAGCGCCACCACAGGTCAGTTCCGACGTATGGCCGAGGGGTCTAAGCGGCGTGCATTTGTGTGCACGTTTGCTGAACGAGTATCGTGCAGCCTCTGGATCTCTATTGTTTTCGACTCTGGAAAGATTTTTCTTTGCTTCATGTTCAACTTCCGCGTGGATCAAAGGAATGACTTTCTACGCATGCATTCGTTGATACACAATCAATTCCAGAGTCCGCAGTTTCGACCTCATTGGCTATGTGCTTGGCGGCTCGGCGGATTTGACGTTCCCGCACTGCCGTTTCCGACCATGTCCCAACTACTTTCCGAATTCGACAGTGATTGCGAGACGCCAACGTGTATACGAGCAGTATTTATCCGATACGCGACTGCCAGAGAATCCTGTGTTCCGGATGTTTCTATATGAAATATCATTATCATTGTATTTGATTCAATGATGTGAAACCTGACAGTTTGTTTCGTCTTGTTTCTCTTCGGTGGCGCCACCGTGGAGTGGCGAGCTCTTCGAAACCGCGTGCCGGTGCACAGGCCGGCGCACAGTGGGCCAGCGGCGGCCGAAAATACTTGCAGGTATTTTTCCCGCTCCAAAACTTCAGGAGTGGTGTCTGATAATGAGAATGAGTCGAAATGAGAAGATTCAGCCCATATCATGACTTTTTCTTGGAAAAAAATCGGTTTCTCGATTTTCCTATGGGTCCTTAAACATGGGCTGGTCAGAAAATCGTTTTTCCGGGCGACCGACACGTCCCGACACGCTCGTACCTATTTTATCCTACACTTGAACCATTCAACCACCAAACAAGACAGATTCCAGCTGCGTTTCCTGCGCTTTTGAGAGATTCATCAAAATGTTGATTTTAATCCTTCCTGGTCATCCTTGACCCCGGACTCCGTTCAGCGGACTCCCGACGTTCTCCGACGCGCTCTTACCCATTTGGTGTCGATTTTCCATGCAAATAACATGTATTTGATCCAAGCATGTGTCCGTATCCATCATGATTGGGTACGATCCTGGGCACCATAAATTCAACACAGCTGATTGATGTCGATCGATGCGGACCATGACTGGACCTGTGAAGCTTCGAAGAGAGCCTCGATGAAGCTTAGTATTCTACACATTCGTATTCAACTACTTGGACGGGCAAATGCGTATCGGAAAGCTTAGACGCCTAAAAAGCGAAGTTTTCGGTCGTTTACCACCATTTAAATACATTACAGCTTATTTATAAATCTCATGCGAGCGCAGGAAAGCGCAGCTGGAATCCGTCTTGTTTGGCGGTTGAATGGTTCAAGAGTAGGGTGGAATAGGTACGAGCGTGTCGGGACGTGTCGGTCGCGCGGAAAATCGATTCTCTGACCAGCCCATGTTTAAGGTCCCATAGGAAAATCGAAAAACCGATTTTTTTCGAGAAAACAGTCATGGATGCGGCTGAATCTTCTCATTTCGACTCATTATCAAATCAGACACCACCCCTGAAGTTCTGGAGCGGGAGAAATAGCGCAAGTATTTTCGGCCGCCGCGGCCCACTGTGCGGCGCCGGGGTACACAGAAACCTTCCACAGCTATTTCCAGAAATGTACGGAACTTACGGGAGCTTGGCTCTCATGGGCCCGATAGGCTACCATAGGAGCCCATGTTGAAATTTCAGATTTTAAAGGCACTCTATTTAGCGAACGGCGCAAAAAGGGGAATATGTTCCATGGGCGATTTTTTAAGTCTCAAGTAGACCTACAAATCCCACCCTATCTGGTTCGAATCGGCGATGTACAATTCTGAAACTTCCCTTGTGAGTTGCTAGCTTGAGCGTTATCGAACTCCTTCCATAACATGCATTTTCTCGCATGAATATGGATATTTCCGGGCGCATAAAACTCGGCTATTCCTTGGCGTATATGATCCTCTTCTCTGGGGCGTCCAGGAACACCGCGCATGGTCCTGTCTCAATGGACGGTAGATGAGTGATTACGCGGCAAAAGACAGATTCTCTGGATTATGAGTGGAGAAAGCTCGTCTGACTCGCGGAGAGGATGTTGGGAATCGGATTTCTGCGAGGCGTCCAATGTCGAGGTGATCGAACGCTGGCCGAGAATTGCAAGCGATCGGATCGGCGAAACATTATGAGACTTCGCGGGCTTGAGCCTAGGAAGCCATGAGACACGATGGAAGGCCCTGCCCCAAACAACGAGGTTAACTGTGTATCTGTCTACCTACAGCATTTCGGAATTCGGGATGGTTCGACCAAAGACGAAAAGTCGACTTGCAGCAAAACCGACGAGTTCGCAGAGATTTGGTTGCTAGTTGAAGACCGACACGACCGCGCTGCGTACGAGAAGATCCGTCTTGGCGCATGCTACCGTTTCTCATCGTAAAAAACCAAAACACAGAATCCGAACTATCGACAAACGGCTCACAGATGCGAGCTTGAATTCACGAAAGTGAGCCGTGTCACTCAAGCTGCCGTGTTGAATAATAATCTGTATTCTCCCCCGAATGTAATCTCAGTATATTCGCCTTCCTAGAATACAAGAATTGACGCCATCGAAGAAGGAGACCTTCCGCTGCTCACTTTCACAAGCACTAGCATCCGCGACCTGCTCTTCATGGACTCCAACATACCCGACGACCTGGTAGCCGTCGTATATGAAGTTCAGCCGCCGAACGACGTTAAAGGCCAGAGTGGCATGAAGAGAAGGAAAACGTGCGCTCGGTGGACGACACGCAAACTATAGTTACTCTCACTCTGTGGGAACCTCATGTTTGCAAGCTCGACCTGCTAGAGGGCCAAGTCGCGGTACTTCGCCAGGTAGAAACAAGGATGTACAACGAATAGAAGACACTGTCGACGACGCCAGGAACGATCATCGACCCGGAGGACCCCACGACGGCTCAAGACAAGAACCGAATCGAGAACTGATGAGAACCACAGTTTTATGAACTATGATTTTCATTTTTCTTGATAAACTGTTCTGATAATCTGAAAACCTATGATATCCTCGATCATGATCCTCAAGAACGCTTCTCTCGTAGACGTTTTCCCGCAAAACCTCACGTTAGTACCGCAAATACTGACCCCCCAAGATTTTTCGAAAACTACGCGTCTCAATGTGAGTCCAAGGTTCGAAATCCGATTCGCTGCGTGATAGACCCACAAGTCATGCAAGTGTCTTTCTCCGATTTCGATTTTTAAATTATCTGTCAAGCACGAGCTCGTGGAGCCGACGAGAATCGAGGAATGAAGTCCGAACGTGACTTCGAGTGATTGATCACTGCTGTAAAGCGGTAACAACGAGCTGAGCTTTCACGGACTTCATTTTCGAGAAGCTCCCTTGTAGAGCATTCCTCGAATGGAGTTACGCCATGACACACTACACTTGCCCTCTCCGGACTTGCCTGAGAAACTTCGAGGACCTTCTGAAAAGCGGAGATGGAAAATCGCTCAACCGACGGTGTTTGTGCAGAAGTTATTGTACGGCTGCAGTTTGAAGTTGTACCGTCTGTGTAAGGTGAGATGAGTGTTTGGGTTTGCCTCGAGTTGAGCTCGTAAGAGACCGGCGCAGTGAGTGAGTGAGTGAGTCAGTTCAAGGTAAACACCCCACAAAGAACCGACTGCTCGTTCGGGAGTTTGCTGGAACACTCTGCTGCTCCGTCGCTGTACATGGGGTCTCCAGGAGGAGCTCAGAAATTGTGAGTCCAAGAAAACCCGAAGATGATTCTTCATTGAACCATGCCGATCCGACGGACGAAGGAGAGCAAAACAACATTTTCCGTCCGAGAAACCGACAAGGGTCGATCCTCCTATTCAGGAAACATGCAGCGGAATCCTACTTTCGGACTTACGGGGCATGTCGGTTCGAGAAATGTTTCCCCGCGAATCACCACGCAAGCTTTTTCTGATTTCCGGTTCGAGATGAGCTCTTATGAGATCCATGTAGATGATCGGCAAAGTTACCGATTTGGAAGATACAGATACGTAGGAGATCCGCCGAAAACGCCACGTGAAGACAAGAGCCGAGGAGGAACTCGAAGATTGTGAACAAGGGATCGGAAAGTTCCTGAGAGACAGCATGGTACTCGCTGGGATACTTCACCTTTATTCATGTCTGACGCCGGCGTTGCCCAGAGATTGGAGCAGAGTTCAACCAAGATTCGAGTCAAAACTTTTGGAGATGCGGTGGAGTGTTATGCTGAGCGTCATCATCCAATCATGCATGCTTGTTTCTCCAGATCAAGCGTGAAAAACTGAAAGGTTTGAGGGAGTGTTGCCATTCAACGAAGACGATCCCGCCAACGGCGGATGTGAACGCTAGTTGGAGCTTGCCGCGCGTGACGATGCATCATGGCAACAAGAGGAAGTTACGTTGGTCCCCGCGCACGCAATCCCACGTAACTCCGCACTACATCGACTCGAGAGTAAGGATAATCTTCGAGCGTTCCCACGAACGGTAGAGCTCGCGGATCGTTCCCTGAACAATGCACGCAAACTGGATCGGGAGGGCTTATCAGATCAATTTGATGAACGATGCGGATGAAGTTGTTCCCCGAACACTCCAAGTGCTCTGGTGTGCTCGCGAGCGATCGAAGCCTGTACTTGGCTAATCTGAGAGGAGGGAACTTGAAGAAAGAAAGTCGAAAACGTTAGATGGAACCTAATGGCCATATGGAACTGGTCCAGAATCAACTCGTATTACCTGAAGAACGAGGGATCCACAAGGGTGGATGAGAACTTTCTCGCCAAGGTGGAGAACGCACTTGAGCTCTGAAAATGGGAAAGTGAAATTCAAGCCGAGAACATCTTCAGGCAAGTGGATTGGCTCGTGGGCCGCGGGAGTGCACCGGGGCGCCACTGATCAGAGCCTCTGAAGATGGTGCGTCTCCGGTTCTTGCAGGCGGTCGCATTCGAGCCCTTGGCAGGCCAATGTTCATTCGGCGGCCCCGGAGTGAGGATCGTCGATACGGCGTACTCACAGGGGCCAGATCCGATCTTGTTCAACCACGAGTTCGGAAACCCGGAGTTCGTGCACGTGATGGTATATATATGTACGGGAAGCTGCAAAGGAGCTCTGCATGGTTTTTATGAGTCCGAACGGCCTTATCCCAGTCTAAAAACCTCTCTTGTTCGGGACCGTATCGATTTGTGAAAATTATGGGCGAATCGCGCAATGCTCTACACCGAATATCGCTTGTGATTCTTGACACGGTCCCCTCGAGACTAGTCTCCATGTGAACAGCTATGTAAGCAGGACCAAGATTCATGTTCGACAGTCTGAAGCGTGAGAGTCGCCAAGAACCGAGGCCCTCGGGAGACACGCGACGGAACTACAAAAGGTCTCCCCACGACCATCAACGTCTCGCTGGAGCGAACTTTATCGGGAGAAAAACATTCTTGGAATGGGCTGCAGGAGTTGCAGACGCGGTAGCGACAGCGAGGTGAAACCGGATCGGTTTTGTTGTCTGGGAAGGAATCGTTTCCTGCCATAATAATATCATCAGAACTTCAAGATTCTCAATTTTCGGAGCGCTCGCTAGAACTCATGGCGGAATTGAGACCAAATAAGCACAGAAATGCCTCATGTCTCGCCGGATTGAGTTTCGAGCCTTCAGACGGTCTTGACGAAGAGGAGAAATCGACGTCCTCAATGTTTTCATGCTACATACTCTCACGGAACAGATTTGAAACTGTTTCGGTCTCATCGGACGATGGTGGCGGTCTTGAATCAGCGCAGCTCGTTCAGATCCGCCGCGGTCCGGCTGGAAAATCTCGAAGTCATCCGTCGCTTTCCATTCCAGGGGCGTTCGCTGAACTAGCAGCGAGTGTCTAGACGACCAGGATTTTTTTCTCGGAACCAGAATTGTTATTGGACATTCAAAATTTGCAATTATTTCCGTGAAGCTCAGGGGATGAGCATAGTAGAATTTCGATTTCATCACAAATATTGCCTCGTACCGCGGACAATGGTGGGTTTTGCTCGGAAGATGATACAACCAGAGTTGGTGTGATTGATACACCATCGAGTCCAACCTTCACGTACAAGGTCCAGTCTGACCTGCATGCAAAAGACAAGCTCATTCCCCGCTCATGCTCCATTGGCCTTGATCAGGGGCATCAATTTTCAGCGATTTCTTCACTGAGTGTCTGCATCACGGGAGAAAGCTCTGGGAAATCCTCAATTTCCACTCAAGGACCATACCTCGTCGGGGTGGAAATTCCCATCAGGGTCCATTGTCGATGCCGCGGAAGTGCAGATGGCGGTCAAGGGTAGAAAAATGAGATGAACTCAGCCTGACTTTCATACTCAGAATCTCCGGGGAACATCCCGGACGTAGTGGGCTCCGAATGCCTGCCGGATCTCTGCCGACGTTTCGACTGCGATCGGAATAAACATCCCTGCACAAGACGCTATTGACGACATCTGCACCTTTGAGAGGATCTAGAAGCCGTTCTGTCTAGACGAGCCGTCTATGATGATCAGCCTTACAACACAGTACCAATTATGAGCCTCCAGGACCTCTACCCTGGGGCCTATGGCAAGACGGACCCTCAGGTCACCCCTCACGAGAACATCGTGCAAATGGAATCGCCCATCCATAAACCACTAGGTTCACCAGGGCTCCAGAATGATTCCAGCTTCCATGACAGCATACACTTCTCATGCGCTGCACGATTCTGATACCGGTAATGTTATTGGTGTTTCTAGCGGGCAAAAGAGCAATGACTTCCCCGGCTGGATCAATCGTCTGGTTTATCCGGCAGGGCAGTCCGGAATATCAATGCAACTTCCACACCATATCCCGCCGTCGTTCTTTCTACCATGCCATTCAATGAGATTCTGATCCGTCAGGGATCACCACCCACCCACCTAGAATAGCCTTTGCAGTCCGGGACCATCCCTCTGGGTTACGACTAGGTGCTAACCGCGTACAAAGGCTACCGGAGACATTCCCAGATCATCCCAGCTGTTGAGAGGTCCAGAACTGAGGAGAACCAGAACCGACTATTGTGAGACTGTAAGCTGCCCAGGCAGACTCGAAAAGGATGGTCCCTAACGGGACGTCTGCTCGCTTCGTCCCCATCGGGAACTCTGTCACGATCGCAGAACTCGGACATTATTGGGTCTTCTCTGTTGCTCTAATTAAACGTTGCCGCGAAATCGATGATGGCTCCAATAACGTTTTGCACTGCGACTCAGTGCTCGCGCGTGTAACGCGACACGGATCGCACCGAGGAGTACGCGACAAACGATTCGATGCAAAAGTTCAACTTTGAGATAACTACTATGCAGCGGCGGGGAATCGACGCATTGCGAGTTCGCAACTCGAAGTAATTATCGACTCTGAACCAATATTGTCCTCGAAAGACGAGCGAGAAGAATAGGAAGAAGACGATAGCGAGGAATAAGCGAGAGAAGGGATCGATGTCGAAGAGTTCTCTCACGTCTCATCTCTGCGCCGTGCCATCCGCGAGCCTTTCTTTTTTTCCTCGGCTCCCTTTTATGTGTCTTCGAAAGTTCGAAGAAAGGAGTTTCCGTCCAAAGAGCCGAGAAAGACATTGTTTTGCGCTGGCGCGCGCGCACCCGACGGAGGAAAAACGACCGAAAGAAATATCGGAATTCACCGCTCCCCGATGCAATCTGGCTCCTCGTGAAGACCAGGAGCTAGGAAGAGGAGCCTATGGCGGAAAAGTGTGGAAACAAGGAGAATGGTCTAGGCTCCGACTCGGTTACTATTTGTCAGTCCTTGTGGTGATGTTCTCCTTCATATCATCTTGAGGCTCCTAAATATCATTCCTCATGAATTCAGCGGAAAGGCTTTCCTCACTCTGTGCATGATCAAAAGCGATACATCTTTTCCGATTCTATTCGAACTTGCAACTCTTTGTTCGAAAAATTCCGACGAGAAAGAAAAGTCCTCGATCTCATTCCCGAGAGCAAAATCCCGCGCCACTCTCGAAGAATGCACTAAATAAGTCGTTTCGGATCTCAGATCTTCTATTCAACTCCATGAATCCTCCTGGGAAAACACCCCCTTTGAAGATATATGATATCCATGATGCCCATGTACCTGATGATCCTGAGAACGTGACTCCATGGTTCGCCTCAGGTAATCTCATATCGGATCGAATCGGAAGTTTTCCTCTTCTCTCGTCTCGTATTCCTCTTGGAGTGAATTCCAGACATCCATGGATTGGACAGACAGGACTCCAACTTCGTCGCGGAATGATACTTCACAGTTGAACGTGAACATCACATGACGGAGTCTCGAGAAAAGCTGCACTTAGAAATGACACTCCACTTCGGAGGAAACTATGAAGGAAGGGTGGAAATCATTTGAGATGTCATCCACAACATAAAAGCATCGCACATAAAAACAGGGACGGTCGATATTTTATGATATTTCCGGTGCGGACGGACCCGCACATTAGGCTCGATTTCTCTCTGCGACCGTGACATTTCTTTTTTAACGTAGGAGACGTTCTACCCCGGGCTACAGACCGGAACTCCGGACGGTAACGAAACCACTGGGAGTGGCTTCGATTGGCCGCAAGCTTCGCCACCAGAACGCCAACAATGGTTGTACACCATGGTGTGTGAAAATTAGCATGTGAAATTAGCCACAGGCGCATGATCTCCAACCTGCATCTTTGGAGTTCCAAATGAGTTTTCTGCGACAAGAATTCGGTCACACCTGCATCTCGTGCGATAAGCCCTGATTCTGACTAGATTTGAAAAAAGTTAGGCCTCTTCACGTCGACACCCTCAGGCTGATGGGTTGTGAAAGGCAGGACGAGCTCCTGTATTCGTCTTGTTACTCCACATTGAATTCTGGGAGAATACCGCAGCTTGCGGTGTACAATGGGTTTCCTTATGTGCTAATCCCAGATCATATCCCTGAAGACCTCCCGAGATCGACGAACAGGAGACCCTTGAATTCGTAGACCCCAGTGATGAACCTGAGTTGCTCCGAGCCGACCAACACACGGTCCTGATGACCCAGGATATATATCAAGAGCTTGCTGCGCGGGGCCACATCGTGTTCCGTTGAGTTTCATATATGACGAGCCCGCTGAGGAGTTGTCTTTCCCGGATATCTATGGTGGTGTGCCTCGGAGATTTCGTAATGACTTTCGGGTCGCACCTATCCAGAACGCAACGTGCGAAGTAGGACCCCGCGATCGTCACTGGGCAACTTCTGAAAATCTATTGTACATGGCAGTGGAAATTCTGCGGCTACGAATTTCTGCTGGTCTACGTGCAGTTTTCCGTTTCAGTGGTGATTTGCGCAAAAACACGCGTGAAACGATCGCGGATTGACAGTCCCTGGAGCAGTGCGTTGCACGAAATTCTGCGCTCCTGAAGTTAATACCTAACTCCGTGCACTAGTGGTCGACAAGAGAGAAGGATTTATTCGCAATACTCCGGCAATTCGACAAACCGACTTTCTTCCTCACAATGAGTGCGAATGTGCTAGGTTGGCCTCATTTGTTGAATCTATTGAATAAGCTCTGAGAACGAATTACGCAGGAGGGGAACGAGGCATTCGAAGAGCTTTCGTCTGCACGAAAAGCAACGTTAGTGAATTAGGATGCGGTTACCTGCAGCATTCAGTCCTGGATATTGGTCACCAAAATTCTCCGGATTCTGCGATCCCCTACCCTCAGTCCGTTCGCTAAGCATCATGTCATTGATTATTTTCTTCGGACTGATTCCAAGCTCGCGGGTCGCCGCACGTCCATGTGTGCCTATGGTTGAATGATACCATACTCCGAGCGACGCAGTATCCGAGTATATGCCGGCGACGATCACACTTCTCGAGCCTTTGTGCTCGGTAAATGTTGCGCGAGTGCACGAGCAATCGAGAGTCGAGTTGACTCATAGTTACGAGTGCATCGATGAAGTTCAGCTTACGGTTACCGAGAAGTTTGAACACACCGGGCGACCACTGTTGCACGCAAACTACACTTGCACAATCAGTATCATTACGATTGCGCTCACCCGGTTATACCAGCGATGAGACCCCTCACAATGCCTAGGTTCCTATTCCGTTTTGAATGGCATTCCCTCCAGCGATGACTATAGATCCTTAAATCAGGTGGCACCTTTCCTGAATCCCATAGAACATCGCCGTTCCCGCCCCGAGTTTTCTCCCCCAGTCCCACACGAGAACGTCTCCTACGTATCTTGCTTCAATCGCAAGATTGAACTGGCACCAACTTTTTTTCCAAATGGGGGCCCCGGTCGACGGCCAAGTCATTACTTCAGGGCCCCATACCTAAGACCTGCATTTCAACAGGGTCGGAGGGGTCCAGCTCCTTCTTGGACACTCCGTGAAGAAGTTGCCCGAAGCTGGATTCGACCCCACATCCTCCCGATCGTGATGGCTTCAGCCACGGCTATGCAAGCGTGCACTCAAACGCACGCCGCTTAGACCGCTCGGCCATCACCGTGACATTTCTAGCGAAATCCCACTGTCCTATCCCCCGACGAGGAATAGGTTCTGGCAATGGAGAATCACTGAGCGACGGCAGCGGACGAGTGTCAAATGAAATCGTTCCAGCAGCCGCCTGGATCACGGAGGAGACGAATGTGCCCCGAAGTCCACTGTTTGCTTACGTTTGCGACGTGAACGAGCTCCATTCTCCCGCGAGATGTTTTCATCTCAGGGAGTTCTGAGAGCGCCTCGATGATGAGCGTCGCGTGAACTTGTCTTCCCTCCGTGGGTCGCCCGCTCGTTTGCTTGCTCGCCCGCTTCGACGGTGGTCAGACGAGTGGGTAGCGCTTTGAGAGTGGGCCAAGGGTGAAGTAAGGGTAAGCCAATCGACGGTTGTGCAGACACGAACCGATCCAAGCCGAGGGATCAAGTCGAGGCTCCGTCAACAGAGCCGACTCTCAACAATCCGAGAGGTTTAGAATAATTCAGGACAATCCAAAACGCTCCGCGACATTCCGGGACGTTGTTAAGCAGGCCAGCCAGCCAGCCAGCCGTCGGTGGCAAACGTCGGCGCGAATCCTCCCGCAGACGACCGCGAAGGGTTGGGAGATTCTCGAAGCCCCTCCAAAAACGTTCAAGTGCCCCGGCTCTGATTTCGGACGCATGGTAATTGCACGCTTTTGAAATCCATTCAGAACAACCGTGGAACTGACATCTGACGAGTCCATGGATATTGAGCCATCTCAGGGAGATGGGAAGCCGAACAGGATCACGAGATACCACTTCTACTCGAAATCAACGCTGAACGTTTTTGGTCAGGAGGCCGCTGAGGAGCACGACGCACCGGGTCAGCCCATCAGGGTATGAGGTCGTCGCCGGAGACCATGGGAGAAAGGACCAGAAGCCAACTAGCGCTTCTACACATACCCTCGGTCTGTAGCGCGATGTTTTTTGAATGCATTTGAGTGCAGCCAGCAACTGGGTCCCCGAGAAAAAAGGAGAGTTTCATCATCTATTTCTCAAGACGCTTCCTCCTCCGGCCCCGCTCAGCAAACAGGCTGAGAACTCTCTCTCTTTTGACGGAGAGTCACTGATAAGGACTGCTCTGCTATCTTATTCATTCTCCCCCCCAGCCCCCCGCCGTGCCTCCTCTCAAGAAGCAGCTGCTATCTCCCCCCTCTTTCTTCGTCCCTCACCATCATTCGCTCTCGCTCGCTTATTTACACACTCTTGAACTGGTTGACTGACACCTCCGCCGTCTGTTTGACGGCCTGTCGTCTTGCTCTCGACGTTCCCCGGCTCCTCTCAAGACGACAGAAGGGAGAGCGCGAAATATGACGAGAAAGGAACGGGGTACGACGATGGCTCCTCAAGCACGGCCTACCAGAGTTGGAGAGGACTCATCCCAGCCATCGAGGCCAAGCTTAATGAACGAAATCAATTTCCCTCCCAGTCCGGACGAATTAGAGGTTACTGTTTCAATTACAATGGGAAGGACTGTGAATTCGTTGCGGTGCCTTCAACAACGACTCACGGCGAGGTCACGGCGTTTTTTCGCGAGGAATCATGGACGCCATGAGTTTGCCTTCAAGAGACGGCGACCTTGATTCTTGCGATTTCTACTGTCTGCTGGCCGATCCGAACGGGGACTATGCCGATTCGGCCGCGAATTACCCGTCAAGGCCACAGAAGGAGGTCATTCCGGTTGCAGCCCTCCCCGTTCAGCTCGGACGAATGATTTCTGGCATCACATCCTGATGTTCGAGGACAGAACGTTGGAAAGAGCGATGAGAAGATATCCACCCGCTGCCGAGTTTACGCGGTAATTTAGCCAGCGATTTTCGTGTCCCATCTTAGGGTAAACACCCTGTACCAAAAGCTCGTTGAATGAAGCATTGACCGCTCCACTCTTTTCCCGTAGACGTGTTAGATGCGTTCTCTCCCTATCACACCCCTCCATCCGTTGCCATCATCAGAAGAAGGTCACGCTGTTGTCGTGAGTTGGGCATAGCCGAACTTCCAACGCTTTCCCCCGTGAACCCTGCCGCCTGAACCTATCCCGCTCAATCCTCGACGTTCTCCCCATGAGCTGCTGCGGAAACGTCTCACCATGTGCCCCGTTCGAGAACCTCTGCAAAACCTGAACGTCCTTGTTTCTCTACATCTTCTTCGATTCATACATTACATGTCCCGTCCACGATTGTCCGCTCGTTTGGTTCTAGGAACGACGTTTCCTTCCACCCGTCTCCTAGTTCGCCGCCTACAATTCCTTCCTTTTGCAGAACCGCAAGCTCCCACCCCCGGTCAAACCCCTCGGGTTTTCCCTCCGACGCATGAATCCGGAATCTTATTCTTATTAATCCGGTCCTTTTCGTTTCTCCGACGCCTCGACAAGACCGACCCGCTCCCGTCGCAGCCTGATCGTCCCACGAGTAAAGCGCGTTCTCGGGACTCACGGCCTCCGCCACCGCCTGCCCGCCGCACAGTGGAATAACCTTTCTCCCACAGTCAAATCTGCACGCACGGTTGCCGCTTTCCGAAACAAGTATCGCGCAAATCTTGTGTCCTTGAACATTGTGTCTTCCCGCAAACCTTGTTGATGTTTCAATATTCGAGCTCTTAACTCCAATAATGTTACCCTTGGGGGAGAACTCTCTTGGTAATGTTATTGTCGCAATTGACAATAGTATTGAACTTCTCGTCTTTCTCGGGTACTCTCAAAGTATGGCACGCTGATCTGTTCGATGATAAACGCTCTAACGATGGGTCACCTTATATATCTGTCGTCACCTTATATACAATATCTAATTTGGGAGTGGAAATTCGTTGAAAACGTCAGCATGTTCCCGCGGCGGCCGCCGGCCTTGCTCCCACGGCTCCGGCCGCCATGCGACAAAATGTAACAGAAATACTAACCATACTGCTACCTTGATATATATTGAGCGAAACCGCGTACTTCAATGTTGATGTGGGATGATTTACAATTGCAAGTCGCCTACTAACAATCAGTCCTTCATTAGGTATCGACAGGCCGTGCTGCAAGCATTGAGCATTCAAACGCTGTCTCTGGAGAGATGTACCCCGCGCCTGGGTGAAAGGTGTTCCGGTTCCAAACACATTGGGATAGAATGCAACTGAACAGCTGATGAGAATTGATTGATCAGAGCTGCTGTTTGGGCCCGCGACCGCCGTATTCGATGGAAAAAAAATAAGAGAGGGACATCATCATCAATATCAGCATTGGTTTTGTTTTTATGTGGCTGGAAGTAGTGATGGCAGCAGCAGCAGCAGTAGTTGCAGCCGTGGCAGGGAGGGATTTTTGCGTGCGAGTCGAACAGCCAACCAGTCAGTCAGTCTATCAGTCCGTCCGTCCGTTTCCCAACGAGCCAGACAGTTGGCAGCGGGAGCAGAACGCAGAAGGAAAGCGGGTCGCGTCTGCAGCAGTCCAACGACTTCGCAACAGAAAAGAAGAGGAGGCAATTCATTTTAATTAGTTGTACGTTTTGCTTTTTCTCTTCTTCTCGCTCTCCTTCTTTTCGATTGCGTCACGCCGTGTCTTGGACTCGCTGCTGATGAAGTCCAGTTTGTTCTTGTGTATTTTTATGCAACAGACAGCCCTAATTTGTCTGTTCACCGTTCAAATTTTCCACCTTGTCCACAGTCCTCGTTCCGTGGTGTCGACAGAGTTCAGAGGCTCGTCTGAGTTGCCTCGAGACATCTCAACGGAATCGTCGATTATATGGAACGGAGAAAGAAAGAAAGGAAGGAAGGAGGCCTCGGCTCGAGATGACAGCGAACTATCTTTCTTGCTTCCAGACTGAACTTTCCCCGGTTCTGGAATAAGGGTATCACGAGCGCTTGCTCTCAGTTACAAAGCAGGACGCGAGCGTTTGATATGGAAGCTTCCTGTGCATAACTTACAACGGCCGCCACTTAGCCAGACGAAATTGTTTTGAAACTCATCAGAACGGAAGCGACGGACGGTGTGCTGGTGGGACGAAGAGCTTCCCGTCTGAAACATCTCAGCTTTCTACCAGGAGTGAATTCTGTCAGGTTTCTCCTTGGAGCAAGAAAACAACTTTTCCGCGCATGGCGGCTTCCACTGAACTTCTGTTGTTTGTGAAACTTTCCCGCAGTGACTCTCGGAGTTCAGGCTCTTGCAAAACGTGAATCTCGTAAACGGCGAGACGGGGTCGCGTGGGAAATCTCAGAGTTTCTTCCCAACTCGAGTCGCTAGAATCGTCCGATTGGAAAGCCACGCAACAGTTGACTCTCCCCGAGGATGTTCTGCGCTCCACTATCCTCCACTCTCGTGGAAGCAGTCTTCGATATTACGGATGACTCGTGCGTCCCCAAAGGACAACGGCACGGACGCTGATGCTGTCGCCGCTCCTCCGTTCTTTGTGCAAGCGGAAGAGGCAAACGAGTCAGCGGGAGAGAAATATGGAGACGAGGAGAAAAATGAGCTTGGCCCCATTTGTTAGTAACAGGAACAGTCTCTCTTCTGCCGTCTGTTCTCTCCCCGGCAGCCCATCCGCCCTCCGACTCGCCAACCAACTCAACCTAGCTCCCGATAGCTTGTCCGTCCGCTTTGTCGCCGTTCTCCGTCTTGGGCAATGCAGCGCCACTGTCTTACATAGATGATGAATGCCCCTCCCCCACCGTTTCTCATTGTGGCCCCCGGGTCCCCTTCACGCGATCCATGTATGTTCTTTGTTCCTCCTGTCTTGGATATTCATCCGCTGCTACTGGAATCTCCGTTGATTTCGAGGTCATCGGTTCCGAGTTTAGCGCAGACAGAGTGAGTGATTCAGTAATTGTCGGAAGACGGCTCGGTATAAGCCTTCATTTGGGAGCCTGTTCCAGACAACCCATCGTTATGTTACCAGACAAACGCTTTCCTCAATTATTGATGCGAACGAGTATGATGGCCAACGAGATGATAAGGTCAAAGTCATTTTCGCGGAACAAACGTATTCTAATCTCGTTAAGGGGAAACGTTATCCCGTGTCTAGCATTCAATTTTGTATCGGGATCGAGAATGATGGGGAGACCTCCAACGAACCATTGGAACTGCGTGCTGACATCTGCAAACAACATCGATGATATCGAAGGAATCAAAGACATCCAGTGAGATATCATGAATTCCTGAACTGGATAGCCCGGCCCGCGCGCCGGAACTGTCTCAACGTTCAACCTTCCTCAATGGCAGGTTCGTATTCGGGTCCCGAAACCGAAGGTGCGTTGCTCCCATCACATCGGCTGGCGCTCATTTTTATTTACGCTCAAATTGGCTGTCGTTTATTCGGATGTCCCGCTCCCTAGCAGCTGATTGGGTCCGATCACGCAAAACAAGTTCATCGGGAGCTCAAACTCCCGTCCGGTGATATCGAATGATTTTCAGCATCCGAGTCATTGAACTGACCATCGTTCCTCGGAAATCAAAACGGGAGATGAAAGATGAGAAACCAGGCTGCTCTAGACTAGAGATCCCAGCCTTCGCGGGGGCGCTAGAGTGAGCGTGGAAAAGGGGTCCTGGTTATAACCTCGATTTTTGAACGGGGAAGACACTCCGGATCGCAAGCCTTCGAGCTAATGGACTGAACGACTGCGAGCGTCCGGGCCAGAACAAGAAAAGAAACCCCGTATGAGCTATCAAACTCCATCAGAGCATTCCGCAAATTGAGCGTTTCATCTTCGAGCAGAAACCTGAAACTTTGAGAGGAACCCTCTGTCTAGGCCGCCGACTCCGTTTTCATGGAGGCTACTCTGATCCGAGAAGGATCCGGAGCCCAGAGTTTTCAGAGCTGTTTTCTCAGACTGGAATTCGGGAGAGAACTTCATAGTGGCTGTCCCGAATCGCATCCTGATTCGAATATCCGTATGGAGAAGAAGAAACAGATCTATCACGTTATCAGCAAGACTGGCTTCCTCTCAGAAGCCGCACTGAGATCGACGAAGAGAAGCAGCGACGGATCTGGATGGCGTCATCCCGAAAATCTTGTTCTGGTTTCAGCGAACACTGCACTGCCAATCCCTGGAGAATGGCAGGAGCTGCAACGACGTCGACGACGGGTAGGGGCAAGGAATCGACCTTCAATAATGAATCTTCTCGGCCCGGGTCTGATTTTTTGGGTTATCCGGCGAGGCCGACCCTTCCATTTATTTAAATCTTCTCCCGGCGCTAGTTGCGACGTTCGACTTCATTGTCCCCCGGCTTCCCAGCTGCGATATTTTTGACGGAGGCGGCTCCGAGGGCTTTGTTCTTCGCCCGATGCACTAGAAATAACTCGGATTCGTTCGCGATCTCGGAAGAAAAATTAAAACTGAGAAGACGCCCCGCCCTCAAAGCGCGATCACTGAGCAGTCATCTCAAATCCGCGTTTTTGAACTAGGAGTGGGGAACACGGTCCTACGCTCGTTGTCCACTCGCTTGATTCCCTTGCTCGTTTTTTCGGTATCGCTGCGGAGCTGGTCCCGACATCCTAGACTATGAAATGTAGGAATTTTCTCGCCTTGGACTTACTCTACGTATATCTGTTTCCCCGGGAACATACTCTCAACCCTCATTCACTCTGTCTGGAAGGCTGTCTATAGAAGATGGGGAGGAGCGCAGGGGACGCGGCTCAATGGTTTCCTTCGATTTTGTCTCTCTTTCCTAGGGCTCATCAGCCCGTTCGACCTCGTTTTCGGCAATGCATGATTGCCCTATTGTAAGATCAGTGTCGAAACTATCTATGCGGCACCATTCATCGACGACCTACGTTCAAGAGCTTCTATTCTCTTCGATGCTTTCCTCGTGTCGTTGTTGCACCCCCTTCCGTCTAGAATTCCGTTGCCACTTCGAGCCCTGCGCCTCCTCAGTCTTACTGAGCAGCCAGTCGACAAGGCCATCTTCCCCAGCAGACCTACACGGCCGTGTCGGCAATGCCTACTCGCCGAGGCTGTTGGGAGAGCGTTCTCCTGAGTCTAATTAGCTCTTTCTCGAGTTCCTTCGAGACCCGACTCTTTCCCGTCCTGCTCCTTCCGCTTTTTTGTTTTTTTTTTGGTTTGGGGCGTAGGTTGGAAATTAGGAAAGGGGCCAACCAAAAAAGCGGCCCCTCTCCTCATTTCCAACCTACGCCCCTTAACCCCCCTGACCCTGTGCCCTCCCCCCAATGACTGTTTTTTTTTGCCGGGCTGCACTGCCCTAGCGGGGCTCGGCAACATTCCACGATACGAGACTCTAGGTGTTTGTAAATCTCGAACTGACTTATGTTGGATGTTCTGGTTTCTTTCACTCCATCGAGTTTTCGTCGTGACACCCGTTAGCGCAGCCCTTGCGGAGACCAGAGCAGGCAGCTCGCTTCATATTTCGCATCGACATTGTTCCCGACGATCTTCAGTTCGAATAACAACCAGCAGTTTCGGGCAACGATGTCTCCTCTCATGATCATGATTATTGTTGCGGGAAATCATCATGCCCTTTCCGAGAGTTCTGACACCAGTCAACCTGTGTGACTGAAAATGCAGAATGCGAATCCGACTTTTCAGGGACCGTGGCGTTTTTACATTGCACTCTGGCGGAGAATGAAAAAAAAAAACCGAATTAAACAATATCGATCATTTTCATCGTGCATGATTCTCCTCGTCATGATTTCGGGAAAATTATGAAAACGGGGAAAAATTGTACATAGAGGCACCCGAGGCTGATGAAAACCTACATTTCCATGAACAACCGAGTCGAATCTCCACCACGTGGCGAATTCCGCGTTGGACTGTTTGGAAGGGCGTCTGAGGCGCAGTAGTTTACGCGCACACTCCTTGGGTTCCCCGTCAGGGGTAGCAACGAGCTGAATTTATAACGAGTCCACCCATTCGCGAACACGGCTCACCATTGGTTGAGAACCGTTGGCTCACGTTCTGTTCTCGCGGTGGTCTATGGAGTCGACTCAACAGATGCACTTCCGTCGGAAATCTCATCGCAGTTGTCATTGGTGTGTGGAAATCTAGCGGGTGACTTGACACAGAGCCGTAACAGCTGTCGAGCTTGCTGAGAATCTGGAACGATTGTTTTAGGATGGAACGTATCTCGCATTCCGACCCGTCAACCTTGGCGTTGATTGGAATAAAGTTGTTAATCCGAGCAGGGCATTGTATTCACAGAGGAGGATATGTGCGTGGAGGACCGCACTAAAATCATGCGTATTAGAGAGTGGACAGGTGGCGCGAAAAACCCGAGGTCAACGATCACAGAAGATGAGCTGATTGTTCAAGCTCAACAAATTGGAATCTGTATCCGAGTCGGACGGCGACGACGACATATTCAGAATTGAGTCGCCCGTGAGGCTCTTCGAATCTCGCGATGATTCACGAACACCATTTCAGTGTACTAGGAACCGGACAACAAGAGTCCTCTCTTCCCGAGCAGTGCTGAAGTTATCATCCGCGGGAGATTGCGGAAATACAAATACTTCTCATTCTTTCGGTCCACGTTTGAATTTCTGAGGTATAATCAAGCTCCCTAAGCAGAACGTTCGAAAGAGATGAGGCTGGGGATTGGATTTTACAACCAATGTTCCTCGAGTTTCGTGTTTCTGGAACTTTTTCCCATGACTCCAAAAAATATTCGGAGAAATTCCGAAAGCTCAACTTTGCTGATCAGGAATGCGTACGCAAAGCGGAAGCCTGCCAGCTTTGTCCTAGCTATTGAACCTAGACCAGGACTTCATAGTTTCTCACAACTGGCGCGCTGGGGAGGGGCGTGTACAGGTTATTTTGTGGGGTTTCCCAGCAGCACCGTTTCTGTCCAACAACATGGTCATACTTCTTCTGGAGCTCCTACTGTTCCTGGAGGTCATGTTGCCTGTGATCGATGTCATGGACCTTTATACATCCATCTGAAACCTCCTCAATCCTTATTCGTCTCCGGCGTCGTGGCTCTCCAGTCACCTGCTGCGGATCCTTCTTCGGTCCCTTGGCATCGTTCTCACAGTGTTACTGATTTGAGCATCGTCGCAACTTCTTCATCGCACTCGGAATACATCAAGAAGTCTTCGTGCTTCTGGCCACGAGATGCGAACCGCTCTCTATCTGGCGTCACTACTCCGTTTACTCTCCTCCGGTATTCCATCGCGCTGATGCGCCGTCGTCGTCCTCGCTGTCCCTTGTTTGCCCTCGCAAACCCCTTTTTGTCAGTTCGCCGCATTACCATCACAAAAAGTCCATGAGAAGAAAGAAACTAAAAAAAAAGAGGAAGAATACCTGCCAGTTTGCCTGCCTGCTTGCCTGAAAGCTTTGCCTCGCATTGACTACGCTCGCCGCTCGGCTCATTTTGCTTGCGCTGACGGCGGCTGTCGTCGACGTCGTTGCCGTTGACGTCGGGGAAGACCTTCTCGCAACTGTTCTCAGGCAGAGCTTGCCACAGCAAACATGCTGTCTTTCTTTCGCCAGCAAAAATGTCTCCTTGATTCTTCAGCCTCTTCGTCCTTTTGATGCACGAGTTTCCTCTGGCGCCTGCGATTTGTTGGGAGTTCCCCGACCGGTGCTTGTTTATTCATCTTCGAAATCTCGTCCTCTAAATCCTCTCCAAGACACACGACTCGTCTCTCTGAATCTCCGTCTCAAACATTATGAACAAAATCGTGGGTCGAGAGAAGGTGGTGCGAAAGCAGACGAATATGGAACTGGGTACGACATTCATGCGTTTCGAAAAAAATATCATCCTGTTCAAGAGAGATTTTCGTCTCGGGCAGGTGGAATGAACGTTTCGTGAGGTCCGTTCGTCCGTCAGCGAGGTGCTCGAGTGGTTTTCTTCGTCGTGTAGAGTGCGCGAAAAACAGCTCAGAGGTGTTCTTGTCCCGTGGTGAAAGATTGAGCAGGAAAGATAGAGGGAGAGAGAGCTTCTCGCCACCGTCCAAGCTCTGCATAATGCCGTGCTGCTCTCCAAAAGAAGGTCCCATCACATTCACTTTGAGTTTCGTTCATCCGTCGTCGTCGTCGTCTTCTTCTTCGTAATATGTTTCTCTGTATCCATCTATCGCGAGCGAGCAGCGTACTCCACCCAGTGCGGCAATTTGAGGACAGAATGCAAACGATCTCGAGTAAGTGAGTAAAATCCCTCACGATACTGGGAACGAGCTGTAATCGAACCACTCCCACCTTTGTTGATCGGGTGGTCAGCTGCCGCTCGGGCAAATAGGCGATCATTCGATCAGCGGCCCCCGCGTGCTCTATCAGCTGACCACGACGACTTCGAACAGCGAGGTGGTGTCGAAGCCATACACTGTCTGTAAATCACGAAGAGGAGGCAACAGAGTCTTTCCAACATTATTGAGCCAAGTCGTCACTCACAATCACTGCCAAGCCGAGATTAGCCCACCGCGGTATCATGTTCCTCAAGACTCTCACGATCCACCTGTTCGCTTATCGTGCCTCTACCTCTATCCCCTGACCACTTTGCCGAAGATAAAGCCCTTGTGGCTGTACTATGATTCGGAGTTGAAGCTCATGTCTCACGAGGCTTTCGTCAATTCTTCTTCATTCCTGGAAGCATCAACCATTCCAGTTCCTCCAGAAGTTCCTTGGAACTGATTGAAGTTCTATTTTCGCTTCCGGTTTAGGAAAAAGGGAGCCATTTCGGCCACTCATGAGTCTCACCTGGACACCCTTGCCACAGAAGTTTGATCACAGCGTCGACGGCCGCTCGCCGGCGCAAAAACTCGCTGTTAAGCCTCGAGGAAATATTTTGAATCTTGGACGCTTTGTGAGGGTGGCCGAATTTGTGCATCAACTCAACTGGCGAGGCTTGCATTCACGTCGAACGAGGGGCTCGCTGGGCGGGCGAGTGCGCCGAGTGTCTTCGGGGGCCTCGTTGGCTTTTTGCTAGCGTTTGTAAAGTGCCCGATCAATCTTGCGGTCGTGTATCTTCTTCCGGCGGAGGCCATTTTCTCTCCTTTCCTCTCGTCCCTCTCCTCCCAGCTTGCTTTTCGTCCGTACGCACGCTTTCGACAGACATGGTGTTGCTTCTCCCGCATGGAGTTGCTGCAAAGTTGAGCACATGCGCACGCTGCAACCAACTGTTCCATTAACTCTACACCTGCTTGACAGTTCGGAGTAAATCATGGTCGAGGTGTTGGGACACCCTCGTTCAAGCTTCCTCTTCCTGGCCACATCCTGAGACGACACAGACTCCTGGACGGAGGAGTTTTGAACAGAGAGCCGGTAAAACAAAGAGAAGGCACAGTGGATGCCACTTTCCTGGAGAACTTGAAAAACCAGGGCAGCGACCGAAGCGACAACGAGAAGGCGGACGGAGCAGCAGAGCGAGTTGAGTGAGACCACGGAGCAAAAGACGGCGTGTCGTGCAGTGGCTTTGAAGTCGCGAGTGATGAATAACACGCAGTTCATATTTTAGACGAGAGCGCGCCTGCTCGCGACAAGATACTACGTGCGCGGCTAGTTCTGTTGGGGACGACCGATGTTCGAGCTCCGTCAAGAGCTTGTCGACGCTACGATCGCTTTTTCCGCAGAACTCAGACTACAAATGGATTCACGTCATACTGTGGCTGCCTTACACCGATGCGGAAAACTTCTGAGCCGAGAATCTCATTCAATCTATCCATAGTCCTTGGTTTGTATCTGAAGCCAACACCTGCTCGCGGTCCAAACCGGAACATGGTACCTTTCGGCGTTGAGTTCGCATTTTCATCGTTCCGACAATGAAGTTGACTCGATTGGCATTGGGAACCCTCCAGCCTCTAGCCAACAGAAATTGAAGAATCGTCCGAAAGTTTTTCTAGGTTTTTCCCAACCAGCAATGCTGGTCCGCATCATCCTCAGAGGACGTAGGAATTCCGGGCACTTGAATTAATCGGCTAAATACTTTTGGAAGTGATCTCTACCGACTTGTCTCCTAGGTGAGCGGTCACACGCTGATTGCCAATGCGTCTCGACTTCTCAGCTTGACGTCACGTGTCCGGATAGTACCTGCAACAGGAATCGGTGGGCGTTGGTTTTCACCCCCTTGGTGTCGCAGAGTCCTTGTCGTTCTGCTGACTAACTCACAGACCGAGGCCGTACCGCCCTCCTCCAATTGCCGCGCATCCTCGTCCGACGACCGTGCACTGTGGTCGGTGACATTTGGTGTCCACTGAGCTTCTAGGTCGCATGTCGTGTTGCTTGGATGCTTGCCATGCCGACGGACTGTCCGAGGACCCTCTCAGGGGAGTGCTCAGCATACAATTAGCGCTTTGTTCCCTCTGCTAAACTATGATGACGGACTAGGGTTGCTTAACCAAAGACCAGAGTCTATGCAACTACATACAATGCGACCGGTTGATTCCTTTCTTCTTTGGTTGGTTCGTTCGTTCTTTTCTTTCCCTCAGTCGGTGCTCCTCTATTCTGGCTGGAACAAACGGGCTGACTGATTAGCCAGTCATCGGAGAGACAACACTCGCCCAGTACTAATGGTTGTTCTCTCATGTCCCGGAAGGATTGCGTCGTGCGTCACTGAACCCTTCACGCAGTATTCCCGATGCGAGGCCCTTCTGTACATCGCAGTAACGATGTGGCCTTCAAACATTTCCGATTAGTAGTATGGATATGTTCATGCATGTTGAAAGATATCAGATGTTGCGCGCCTGTGTGTGGGAGAATTCGAAGGGTTGAGAGTAATGACGGACTTGAAAGAACTCCCAATGGAACTCTTGATTCCGCTTTATCCGTTCTAAAGCCGGGTATTGAGCTTCGTCCTTTGATGGTTGTTTCGTGGATCCACAATGACATCTATACATAAACTGTTGGGTCCTCCATGAGGCATGTGATCAAAGCTAAGTTTTAGTGTAAAGTCGGAGATCTGCTGTTTCGGTGAGTTCGGCGCATTCGAATTCGGTAGTTCACGAGAACAAGATCAACATTGACAGTGGGAGCATTTACAGTGGCACTCCTCGCTGCGGTGGTTCCGACGGCTGTTGTAGTAATGGCAGTGGCAAGCGGCACCTGCAATTTATAGCCAGCTGAACTTTGTCCGCGTCCTGGAGACGAGTCGAGAAGAACTTATCCTGACTTCGAAGCTGTGCGTCTGTTCTGCGGGCTGTCCCTTTATCCCCGCCACTCCCATTTCCCGTGAACTCCCATGCGCCCCTCGTGTTCATTGTGCTCCCTGGTGTCGCCGATGTCTTCTCGTCGTAGCCAACTTCTCTTTGCTCGCCCTTCTTGAACCTTCTCGGCCACCTCAGCCGGGTCCCCTCATCAACCCCAATGGTCAAGGCGTCCGTCGGCCACCCCTGTCGAGTCCCTTGGATGCTTCCTTACAAAAGGCAGCCAGGAGGCTGAAACAAGGATGGATGGAAGCTTGTAGGCCAGCGCAGCGTTCGCCGTCGGCTTGATGGCCGTCCACCCCGAGTCGGCCGGACACACACGCAGTAGCGATACTAAAATTTATCTTATTTATAAACAGAGAGAGTGAGACTACGAGACGTGAGAGGAGGCGAGAAGCGACGAGGACCGCAGAGCGACGGTCTGAATGGACAAGATGAAAACACAGGCTACGCAAGAGTGGGGAGATAGCGCTGTCAAATGATGAGAGAGGTCCCTTCTGCTCGGATGAAAACATTTTCTGGTTCGATTCCGAAGAACTTCCCACGACGAATACAATCTCACGATCAGTTTTCTTCTACTACTCGAGCAGTGGAGTTACAGGAAGTAAGTGGATCCCCTGAAGTCGTCTCTCACGCAGGAAAGCTTCGCATCGCGTAGAATGTGATCGGACTGCATTCGAACGGGCAGATCGCAGCTGAACGCGTGCACCAGACTTCTGGCAAATGTCATGCAGTTTGTTTCGCGACTTCGATGCTGCAATCACACGGCTCGGGCTTGAAAGCTCACAATTCAAGAGTGGGACGCTTGTTTACTCCAAAGTTCATGTTGGCACCAAACAGGCAAGCTGAATACCTACGAAAAGGCAACAGTTTGCGACCGCAAGCTTGGCTCACTCATGAAGCAACGTGCTCTAAATGCAGGCGGATGTGTTCTCGGATTTAACTCTTCACTTAAAGGTGCGACGTGACTTGACGATGATTAGCTGGCGATTCTCTCTCGGTTGGCGCTTTTCGCGCACTCTGTGAATGTTTGAAAATGCTCTCTTTGCTCTCGTTTCCTGGATGTGACTGAAATTCCATCACTCCAGACGCAACTAAAACTCAAACGCTCTTCTGAGTGCGCGCACGGAGGTTGTTCCCACAAGTCCGACCCAACCGTCTTCATAGAGGGGAGCGGATGCGAAAAGCATAGGAAACTTTGGGAATATTTGGCGTCCGTACTTTCTCTATGCTCGTTCCAGATCGCGGAATACGCTCAAGATTCATCCCAAAACTGACTGGATCTGAATCGGTGCTGTGTAGTCCAAAGCTTCAGCAGCAGCTACTGAGAGCAAATGTATAGTGTGCGCGAGCGTCAGGTGGCGGGATACTGATATCTTTTTGAAGGCTCGACGCCGCTGCATCCATTGAGAGAGGCGACAATTGACTTCAGGCCACGAGGCGTGACATCATGTTGTCAAAAAGCTTTTAGAAGTTTAAAGCGACTCTCGAGCTCCGGCGTCCCCTGATCCCCTTGAGCTGAATCTTCCCGCCTGGCTCCGCCTGCCTGTTTGGCCGTCGCTCTCGAAACTCGCACCAAACAGAAGAGAAGCCCGGGAGTCGGAGTCCAGGTGGAAACCCGGTGGGGTGGTAGAGCTCTAATGCAAGCTGACTCGCCGTCAACTTCAAGTCAGGAACTTTTTTAACACATCCCGCTGTCCGTCCGTCCGTCCGCCCGGCCCTCTGGCTGGCTGGGCTTCCTGACAAACCCCAACCAGTGAATACGGGACGAGGGAACCTGTCAACTCCATCAGCTAATCCCTTTTTCAGGTCCCGTTCCCCTGCCTGCTGTTGTTGTCGTCGTCGTCGTCATCGTCATCATCGCGCACCTTGATCCTCTTTCCAGTGTCTCTGTCGTATCGTGAGCGGCGTTATTGGATTAGCTTTTGAAAACAGAGCAAAACGCTTAGTAGCAAGTACACTCAAACAGGATTTGGGAATTTCAATCACGACGAAAACACTGACTACGCAATACCTTCCTCTCGAAACTGTGGCTCAACGCGAGCTCGAATGTCATGACCCGAGTCGCGATGAATACACTGCGCGAAATACGCGCAGTGAGAGTTCGTCGGATCGGGAACTTCATCGGCATGAGTTCCTGATAAACTACGTATCTGAAACCCGCTATGCGAAGGGTTTGGACACGCGCGCCATTAAGGGGTCATTCAAATGGGGGGGCTCCAGTCTTCGACGGTTTCCGGATTTCGCAGTGGGTGCGTGAGGGTTGTTCAGTTGAAACTTACAAGGCGCACGAAGTTAGGCACAGCCAGCGGAAGATACTCTGTTGAATTGCTTCGAAACACCCCACGATTCATGGTCGTTGTGTTGTCGAAGCGCACACAGGGAGAATCAAACATGGACGCGCTCTTGCGCCCACGTATCCCGGCGAGCAACACGCTATGTCTGACAAGAACATTATTTATTCTGTTAGAGGCTGCGAAAGACGTGGACTTCAGCCCGTGCCGTGCTTTGCACGATGAATTGTTAACACAGCCGGAAGCGACGCCAAAAAAAACCGTCGGCTGCCATATGGATCGGAGTATGATGCGAAATGATCTTCCAAGCTTCACGCTCAAGAGAAATTCGCAATCGCATCGCTCGATACAGTGTGGGACGCATGGATTGGACGTCTCCTGTCGTGTGCTCGAGCCTTAAGTAGAATCAAATCCTTCAAACGGAAAACTTGAGTTTCGGAGTTCGAAAATGTTCGAAACTTAGCTGTCTGCCTCTGAACAGCAGGACCACGCGTCATGAAAAATTCTTGTTGAGACGCGGTAGGAAGATTGGCTATAATCTATTCGAGTCAGAGTTCACTGTGAGCTTTCGCAAACAAATAAAACTTAGGGACAGGTTGTCCGAATGGCTGCTTGACTACCGCTGAGATCAGGGTCTTCTGGGTAAACTCTTGAGCTCGGAGTGTCGTACAGCACAGGCGACCGACACACAGGCGGAGCTGACCGAGAGACAAAGAGAGCCGAGGAGAGGGAAAGGATTCCTTGCTGTCGTCCTTAGAGAGTGTGTATAGGACGCAAGCGGGCAGGCGAGTTTCGAACTCCGAGCGCCCGGATAGCTAGCTCGCTGGTCGGGCCGCCGCCGAGCGGCAAGACGAGCCGCGATACAAAGCTTTCCCTTTGTCCGTCCTTTGCTCCTTTGGGAAGTTCATTATAGGCTGAGAGGGTCTCTCACTTTCTCTCCCGATTCTCGCTCTTCAATTCCTCTCGTCCAGTCGGCTTGTTCCCATGTCCCAGATCGACGAATCTCTCGTGGCCTGAGGCTATCCTTAGTCCGATGCCGCTTTCTCTTCGTTGGTTGTCGTCCGCACGCCGCGCCGTTCAGGAGGACGGATTTTGGTTGGGTGGGTTCCGAACTTTGATCCCGGACAGCAATCTCGTCTTCGTGGCTCGTCCGTCCGTGGTTTCGTTCACCTCTCCCATGGTCGTTTTCCAGGCGCTCCTTTTTTTTTGTTCGTCTGATCTCTTCTGAGTCTTTTCGCGGGAGGAAACGGGATCTTTGTGATCTGTACCTCGTTTGACCGTCGATCCGAACACCCATTCACGTTGGAGCTCCTTCACATCGTGCATCCTCATTGTCTCGTCATTTTGCCCGGCGAAACATGAGTTACTCCTGTCCCTCCTCGAGATGTGATTCGCGAGGAGCTATCGTCCGGAAAAGTGAAG
This sequence comes from Neoseiulus californicus, assembly GCA_028455905.1. NCBI lineage: Eukaryota > Metazoa > Arthropoda > Arachnida > Mesostigmata > Phytoseiidae > Neoseiulus > Neoseiulus californicus. Next base: position 12,675,783 of record JAMQGS010000006.1, on the reverse strand, counting down.
CTTTCAGGGAAGTTTCCAACAATCGAGAATTTCAATCTCCGTCAGGTCGGCAGGAACGTTCCTGAAGGAGACCGTCCTCACAGGTTCGCAGAACGAGCGAGGAACAGGTTTCCAACTGCTGGAACGAGCTCAATTGAAGCGATTTCAGGAATGGGCTCGGGGCGAAACAGCTCACACGTCGAGAAAATCGCATTCCGTTGCATTCAGCGCACGACGACTCCGCAGATCGTTTTCGAAATTCGATGGCTCTGGTTCTCGGAGTCATTTGTGAGCTAGTGAGGTATCGATTAAACATTAAACAGTGGGAACAGTTGGAACGAGAGGTAAAATTCTCGCTGACTCGCTTGCCGGGTCCGTTCCGTTTATCAAAATGTCGCTCTAACATCCCTCCCACGACCTCCCGCGTTCCGTTTTCTCCCTCTCTGGCCATTGCAATTCCTTTCGAGCGCCCAAACGCGTTAGATCCATAGAAAGGTTGCGTCCATATATCAGACAACTATCGAAGAAAAGGGTCCAAGTTCAATTTGTTTAAAAGCAATTTATGATGACGAAATCGCGTTGCAGATGTTCAGCGGAACCGAAGATTCATTAAGGAACAGTTCATCAAGAGATGAGGATGAAGCCCTCCTTGAAGTTTCTGCCGAAACATCAACTCCCAGGAGATTGAATTGCGAGCGAGTTCCGAGACCCTCCTTCCCGCGGAAGCGTTCTCAGGGAACTTTTCGGAACAAGACTGACTTCAAGGTGAGTCATCAGCTTCGTCGGTTTCTCAGAAAATCATAAGGGTCCAAGGTTTCAACAGTAACTCCATCCATCCATCTTCTATAACCCATGATTCCGTCCCGATTTCATCGACCCCCGCAGAAGGTCGCTGCGTTAGAAAGGTATTCGAGATTTTCTAGAGCAAGAAAGGGTCAGATCTGCTAGAAACGGACGGGACACGTGAGAATTGGCATTTTCGACATGAAATTTCAATTTTCCAGTTTCGATTTCCTCCGAGTTTTGCACCTTCACACCGGAATATCGTCACCGAGGACAGAGGCGGAAGGTATTATGGGATACGACGTCCTTAATCCCGCATTGGAGGCAGTCGCTTCCGGAATATATGCAGATTCGCACTCAGGGATCTCTACGTCTTTTTCGCGGCCATTGGCGGCTCCCTCTAATAGTTCTATCCGGTCTCCCGAGCGTTTCCTCTTCTCCTCGACAAAAGGAACTATGATATAGCCAATACATTGTCAGAATTTCCGAGGGAATACACCAAAGGCAGGAAGTTCGGTGCGACCACTCGTAGAGCCAGTTAACCAGCCAGTCTGGCGAGCGAGCGACGAGCGGGCAGTTTTTGCGAATTAATCCAATTATCGTGCCGCTCCGAACGCATAGTGAAAGAGCCTTGCCGGGGAAAAACTGCTTGGAAATTATCTGAATGAAGGAAGCCGTCGGTTATTGAGCGTCCTCCGGACGGAGTTGATTTTTAGTTGGTCAGGAGGTGTCTGTTCGAAAGAGTCGTCGTCGTCGCCGCCGCATATTTTCGTATTGGTGGAGGATATCGATTGGCCGGCTGACACTCTGGCGCGCGGAACATCTTAATATAGTCGTTGGACTGATCGTGACTGGCGGCCTTCGATCGTGACCAGGCTCGAAAGGGATGGGCGCTTTTCGATGAACTCGTTGCCAGACAGCTTAGAGGAGACCGTAGTCATCAGCAGTCACCTACCTAGATTACGGCATGGCGAACAGAGCGAGAAAAAATGATAAAAGTGCTGAAAAAAGAGTTAAAGAAGGGTTCTACAGAGAGCTCTTACTTGGATAACGGCGGCGGCGGCGGCAGCAGCAAGGCTCCAGACAGTGTCCCAGATTAGAATGATGAAGAAGGTGGAGCGCAACGTAATAGCCTCTGATATGTTTCGCCGGGATCCAGCTCGGCTAGATAAGCAGGTGACATAGACGAAGTATCACGCGCTCTCTTCAATCACTCGTTCGCTCACTCGGGCGCTCTGCTCCTTGAAAGTCAGCCGGGCACTCTCAAGTTCGGCCCCGAATGACGTCGTTTCGAGCTTTTCTGGAAGATCTTGTAAGGCTCTACATCCCGGGAATAATTTTGCATGAGAAATTATGAGTGGGCGAGATTGAGAAGTAGCTATAAGAGCGGAAGGGTTGAATAAATGTCGCGGACTCGCGAAACCGTCCCGTAGTCCTCCCACAAGTAAGTTCTCCATCGTTGAAATCGTTTGTGTGAACTCTATCTGGTTATCACCGAAACAGAGTTTTGATGACGAGTAGGATGAATTTCCCTGGATAATATCAGAACTGTTCCTCGTTGAGGCGTGTTCTGAAGAGCAAATGCTCAGCTGGGGAGTTTTTTTCCTCAGCATTGAAACCCATGGATTCGAACCCGAATTTGCGCCCTCCTCCGTTTTTCTGGAATTCCCGAAAATCTGTGGCGACTTCGAAAACCACGCGACCTGTTGGAGAGAACTTTTCGGGTCGGAAGTCGACGTGGCATAGGTCTAAAAAATTCAGCCATCACAGAATAATGGGACTGCTGAAGAATGGAGGAAAAACCGAGTGAGCACGGCGGCGTTCCCCGCTGTGGAGCACCAGCGTACGAGACTGGTCTATAATTCCTAGAGTTACGATCGTTTTTGGTCTCGAGACAGCCTCCTGAGAGAGAGAGAGAGAGAGATCCTCGCCACCCCAGGTAATTTATAGCAGATTCAGCTTTTCGCCGACTGGCTGCAGGGTAGTTTAAATTTCAAGCTGGATCAGTTCCACAATCGCCTACACGTGACGAAGTTAATCTTTTTTATTAAAATTTCCAACTCTACTCCACTCGGTGCTGTGGAGCGCAGAGCGAGCGGGCGAGCGTATGGTGTCTCCCTTGCGAACGAAAAAAGCTTCTATCTTGAATACCCGCCGTTGTCCTGGATGACACCTTCACTTTTTCTGAACGATCTCTCCTCCCAAAGCCTCTATCTCTTCACTTTGACTGTTGTATTTTCGCCGTGGCCTTTTTTGCCCCCATTGCGCGCATCGTATTTGGACGTTCACGGTGACTGGTTTCAATATCGCGCCGGCAGTGTTTCGGAGAGCGACTTCCCGGCAATAGCTTGTGTGTATACAACAACAACGTTCGGATACGACAACGACTCCTTGTCTAGGTTTCGGCTGAACATCGACGACATCATTTCGCTATTGCCGAAAGGGAGCTCACGGGAGGGACAGGAGGAAAGTTGAGCCATACACAACCTATCGGGAGATATGAAAACGGTTCACGGAGGAGAACAGCGTCGTTGAGCCGAAACTCGGAAAGCTGTGCAAAAATTCACGATTACGCTTACAATCACAGAGAATTTCCGCGTGTATGCCAACACTTTTGAGCCAGTTAAGTATTCCCGGTGTTTTGGGATTGTCCCGCATCCAGACCACTCCGGCATGAACGAATCCTCAAGGAAGACGAGTGTTCTCACGGAGTGCGAGCGGTCCGCGTGTTTGTGACTGGGAGTGAGTGTTCTTCAAATTGCAAATTCTTCCAGGTTGGATGCGGTACCGAGTTACTAAGCTCTCGGAACAGCTCAGTAGGCGACGAGGGGAGATACAGTGGTTCGGACCGGAGCTTTCGTTCAGCATTTGCATATGAGCTTCTAGGGTTTTTATATGAGGAGCCAGCCTCTCGACCAGTGTCTGCGACAGACACGTGAGCCGCCAGGATTTGGTTGCATAGCGTTTCCTCCGTGGTTTTATGTCTCAGTTTGTTCGTTTGTGCAACTTGTTCGGCCGCTTCACTTACCTAGGCATACGGCCGCGGCCCGCGAGCCCCTGGCGGTGCAGACCACGGCTCCTTTCAATTAAGACCGAGATCTGGGGCCCGAGGCATGTGAGATTGTGGGAATTCTGAAACGGAGCCCTGCTGAGGAAACCTCATCCCGACAAGCAATTGTCGGTGATTTCGACCAAAATTCGAGGCGGAGAGAGAATATAATCGAAACAGGGAGAATATCAAGGGAGCAAAACGTGGAGAAAAAAACTTGAGAGGTTTTCAACGAGTGGAAACCGTAAGCGGAGGATCCGTTTATAATAAGAAGAGGGGTTTAGGATGAGTTTTGATGAAATCAACAAAAACACGTGAACGAAGATGATTGAGGTTTTTGACAAGAGAAAGGCTGGGAAGAATGAGTTGAGAAAGCATATCGATGTTTGGTTTGCGGTGTCAATTAATCTCAGAGAATCGATAGATGGTGAAAGGAAGGCAAACAACAACATGGGTGATGAAGAGATTGAACAAGAGAAGTTCCATCGATAGGTTTGGTTTTTTTTTGTTTTTTTACGAGGGTCCAGGAAATCCATTTACGGACGCTCGCTTTACAGCGAACGTGTGAGCTCGAGCGGTGTAGTGCAAAACCACAATCGCGGGTAGTGCGCGGTACAGTGCGTGGAGTATTGCGCGGGCAGGCGCGGGTAGTGCGCCGTTATGCGTAGTGTGGCACATAACGTGGACACACACTGTGACCCGCCTGTGGGCCTTGGCAGAGGTGCAGTGCACGGTGAGTGTGCGGGTTTGCGCGGTTACGCGGAACAGTCACACAGTGGACACAACGTGTGACACACACTTGACCCGTCTGTAGCCCTATAGGCAGAGGTGCAGTGCGCGGAGTATGCGCGGTTACGCGCGAACAGTCACACAGGGACACATAACGGACCCACACTGTGACCCGCTCTGTAGCCCTATAGGCAGAGGTGCAGGCCGGTGCAGTGCGCGGGGTAGTGCGCGGTTACGCGCGAGCAGCACAGTGTGACACATAACGGTGACACACACGTGACCCGCCGTGCCCTTAGGCAGAGGGAGTGACGGTGCAGGGCGGTATTGCGCGGTTACGCGCGAACAGTAACACAGTGTGACAGACAGTGTGACACACCTGGACCCGCCTGTAGCCCTATAGGCAGAGGTGCAGGCGCGGTGCAGTGCGCGGGTATTGCGCGGTCACACAGTGTGACAGAGATGTGACAGAGCAGTGTGACACACACTGACCCGCGTAGCCCTATAGGCAAGGGAGTGCGCGGTGCAGTGCGCGGGATTGCGCGGTCACACAGTGTGACAGAGCAGTGTGACAGAGCCGGTGACAGAGCAGTGTGACACACCTGTGACCCGCCTGTAGCCCTATAGGCAGAGGTGCAGTGGCGGTGCAGTGCGCGGGTATTGCGCGGTCACACAGTGTGACAGAGCAGTGTGACAGAGCCGTGTGACCACACTGTGACCCGCCTGTAGCCCTATAGGCAAGGGAGTGCACGGTGCAGTGCGCGGAGTATTGCGGGTCACACAGTGTGACGAGAAGTGTGACAGAGCAGTGGACACACCTGTGACCCGCTCTGTAGCCCTATAGGCAGAGGTGCAGTGCACGGTGCAGGCGCGGGGTATGCGCGGTCACACAGTGTGACAGAGCCGTGTGACAGAGCAGTGTGACACACACGTGACCCGCTCTGTAGCCCTATAGGCAGAGGTGCAGGCGCGGAGTATTGCGCGGTCACACAGGTGACAGAGCAGTGTGACAGAGCCGTGTGACACACACTGTGACCCGCCTGTAGCCCTTAGGCAGAGGTGCAGTGCACGGTGCAGTGCGCGGAGTATTGCGCGGTCACACAGTGTGACAGAGCAGGTGACAGAGCCGTGTGACACACCTGTGACCCGCTCTGTAGCCCTATAGGCAGAGGTGCAGTGCACGGTGCAGTGCGCGGAGTATTGCGCGGTCACACAGTGTGACAGAGAAGGTGACAGAGCAGTGTGACACACCTGTGACCCGCTCTGTAGCCCTATAGGCAGAGGTGCAGGCACGGTGCAGGCGCGGGTTGCGCGGTCACACGTGTGACAGAGCAGGGACACACCGTGACCCGCTCTGTAGCCCTTAGGCAGAGGTGCAGGCGGGGTGCGGCGGTCACACAGGTGACAGAGAGGGCAGAGCCGTGTGACACACCTGGACCCGCTCTGTAGCCCTATGGCAGAGGTGCAGGCGCGGTGCGTGCGGGGTATTGCGCGGTCACACAGTGTGACAGAGCAGGGACAGAGCCGTGTGAAGGTGGACACACACTGTACCCGCTCTGTAGCCCTATAGGCAAGGGCATGCGGGTGCAGTGCGCGGGTTTGCGCGGTCACACAGTGTGACAGAGCAGTGTGACAGAGCCGTGTGACAGAGCAGTGGACACCCGTGACCCGCTCTGTGCCCTATAGGCAGAGGTGCAGTGCACGGTGCAGTGCGCGGAGTATTGCGCGGTCACACAGTGTGACAGAGCAGTGTGACAGAGCCGTGTGACACACACTGTGACCCGCCTGTGCCCTATAGGCAGAGGTGCAGTGCACGGGCGTGCGCGGGTTTGCGCGGTCACACAGGTGACAGAGAGGTGACAGAGCAGTGGACAAGGGGGGGGGGGGGGGGGGGGGGGGGGGGGCACGGACCCGCTGTAGCCCTATAGGCAGAGGGCAGTGCGCGGTGCAGTGCGGGGTTTGCGCGGTCACACAGTGTGACAGAGCCGTGTGCACACACTGTGACCCGCTCTGTAGCCCTATAGGCAGAGGTGCAGTGCACGGTGCAGTGCGCGGAGTATTGCGCGGATTGACAGAGCAGTGTGACAGAGCCGTGTGACCACACTGTGACCCGCTCTGTAGCCCTATAGGCAGAGGTGCAGTGCACGGGCAGTGCGGGGTATTGCGCGGTCACACAGTGTGACAGAGCCGTGTGACAGAGCAGTGTGACACACACTGTGACCCGCTCTGTAGCCCTATGGCAGAGGTGCAGTGCGCGGGCGTGCGCGGAGTATTGCGCGGTCACACTGTGCAGAGCCGTGTGACACACGTGACCCGCTCTGTAGCCCTATAGGCAGAGGTGCAGTGACGGTGCAGTGCGCGGGTATGCGCGGTCACACAGTGTGACAGAGAAGGTGACAGAGCAGTGTGACACGGGACCGTGACCCGCTCGTAGCCCTATAGGCAGAGGTGCAGGACGGTGCAGGCGCGGGTTTGCGCGGTCACACAGTGTGACGAGAGTGTGACAGAGCAGTGTGACACACCTGTGACCCGCTCTGTAGCCCTTAGGCAGAGGGAGTGCACGGTGCAGTGCGCGGAGTATTGCGCGGTCACACAGTGTGACAGAGCAGTGGACACACACGGACCCGCCTGTAGCCCTATAGGCAGAGGTGCAGGCGCGGTGCAGTGCGCGGGTATTGCGCGGTCACACAGGTGACAGAGCCGTGTGACACACCCGTGACCCGCTCTGTAGCCCTATAGGCAGAGGTGCAGTGCGCGGTGCAGTGCGCGGGCAGGCGCGGGGCGCGGTCACACAGGTGACAGAGCAGTGGACAGAGCCGTGTGACAGAGCAGTGGACACACCGTGACCCGCTCGTAGCCCTATAGGCAGAGGTGCAGGCGGGTGCAGTGCGCGGGTATTGCGCGGTCACACAGGTGACAGAGCAGGTGACAGAGCCGTGGACACACACTGTGACCCGCTCTGTAGCCCTATAGGCAGAGGTGCAGTGCACGGTGCAGGCGCGGGTATTGCGCGGCCACAGTGTGACAGAGAAGTGGACAGAGCAGGGACACACACGTGACCCGCTCTGTAGCCCTATAGGCAGAGGGCAGGCACGGTGCAGGGCGGAGTATGCGCGGTCACACAGTGTGACAGAGCCGTGTGACAGAGCAGTGGACACACCTGTGACCCGCTCTGTAGCCCTATAGGCAGAAGGGCAGGCGCGGTGCAGTGCGCGGAGTGCGCGGTCACACAGGTGACAGAGCAGTGTGACAGAGCCGTGTGACACACACGTGACCCGCTCTGTAGCCCTATAGGCAGAGGGCAGTGCGCGGTGCAGTGCGCGGGTATTGCGCGGTCACACAGTGTGACAGAGCAGGTGACAGAGCCGTGGACACACACGGACCCGCTCTGTAGCCCTATAGGCAGAGGTGCAGGCACGGGCAGGCGCGGAGTGCGCGGTCACACAGTGTGACAGAGAAGGTGACAGAGCCGGTGACAGAGCAGTGTGACACACACGTGACCCGCTCTGTAGCCCTATAGGCAGAGGGCAGGCACGGTGCAGTGCGCGGAGTATTGCGCGGTCACACAGTGTGACAGAGCCGTGTGACAGAGCAGGTGACACACGGACCCGCCTGTAGCCCTATAGGCAGAGGGGGGGGTGCAGTGCGCGGGCAGTGCGCGGAGTAGCGCGGTCACACAGGTGACGAGCACTGTGACAGAGCCGTGTGACACACACTGTGACCCGCTCTGTAGCCCTATAGGCAGAGGTGCAGTGCACGGTGCAGTGCGCGGGTATTGCGCGGTCACACAGTGTGACAGAGAAAGGTGACAGAGCAGTGTGACACACACGGACCCGCTCTGTAGCCCTATAGGCAGAGGGCAGGCACGGTGCAGTGCGCGGGATTGCGCGGTCACACAGTGTGACAGAGAAGTGTGACAGAGCCGTGTGACACTGATCGTGACATGATAAGAGCGTCACGGGACGCTATAGAAACAATAAACGGATCCTCCGTTAATAGCAAAAGTGGATGAAAGGAAGAGGAACTGGGGGAAATGAGGAAAACACAGAAAAGAGGGCAAGAAGGGATGAGAATTTTCGAGAGTTGGGGACGCGACTGATGAGTTATGATGTGGCGCCAGTGGTAGTTGGAATCGCCAATCGGATGGGATCCGGTAGGTGCATCTAATTGATTAGACTTCGATAAATTTCTTCGGCGCCGATGCCAGCACCACATGTGGCTGAATTTTAATCGATAGTTCAGCTAGTAGGGCTGACTGAGTGAGTAGCGGTGCCAAGGTCGATCCGCTTAATCCTATGACAAGTCGCTTTGGGAACAGCTGCTTCACCTGATTTTTCTTCTTTCAATCTAAATATTGGCAACCCCCCCCCCCCTTCCCCGCGTCGGGAGCAACACCTAACTCCCAGCGCAGCGGACCGAAGAACAGTTCGATGGGTGCACCCTTGCGAGCTGGAAACTGTATTTGAAACTGAATCGAATAGCGGGCTGATCCGACAGAGGGAGCTGTCCTCGTTTCACGATAGCGAGACTGATCCGTATCGAATCCATCGAAACAGTTATAGTGTTAGCTGCAGAAAATTTTGAGCGTAGAGACATTGGTGCTTGTGATCAGGAATATCAAAGGAGAGAGTTGCTTCTGGAACGAATTTCCCTCAGGAGTCGCGCCGCTTATATCCACTGGAACGAAGTTGTCAGTCGGGAGTTCATTCTAAACGGATCAGAAGTTTGTAATGCTTAAACTCTTCCGCCGGACCAGTTCTTCATCTTTTTGAGAATGTCTCGTCCTGAATCCTGTCATTTCGTTCGCTCCATCAGGAATCGACTCGATTGCTGCCGTCGGAATGCTGATAATTAGTTCTAGCTCTCGGGGTCTTTCTGCTCTCCCTAAGAATTGGAATCATGCTTGAATCCCGAATAACTCCCACCGTTCGAGGAAGATGATGAGAAGTACGAATCAATATCTGAAGGAGCACTAGGAGCTGAAGGTGCGCAGAAAGTTGCAGGAGCTGACAGGGCAGAATGGCAACCGTCGGCGTCGCATGGAGCTGAGAGCATGAGCAGCTCTTGGGCGATGAGGAGAGCAAGCCTGACAAGATTCAGCCTCGAGCTGATTGAGAACCATGAGAGATTCCGCAGATCGGAGCGTTCACGACTACTAAGCCTTGTGAAACTCCGTTTTCGTGTCACGGGAGAAACGCATCCTCATGCATTCTGCGCGCCTGATCGAATGACAAAATCGCTGTGATGTCATGTGATGTTGCAATGCAAACTTTCCCAGTCATCTGGGAGGCGGTTGATTATTATATGTAGAGCTGTGTAAATATGGTAACGTGGAGTTGCGAATCGAGATTTCTGTATTTATCACTCTCGGTCCCATTTCTGAGGCGACGCCAACAGACCAAATAGCAGTCTGTCGTATTCCTGATCTGGTGTGGGTTACCCAGCGGGAAAACGCGCGATCACCTCGTAAGTCGGAGCCGAGATTCTGGGACATCAAGGCTCCGACCCTCGAAGACTACTCGCAGTGTCATCGCACGCGTAGTTCGTTCGTAATCATCCGGCGTAGTTCTCAATTCAAGTGTGATTTCCTATCCCGAGCCGTTCTATGAGCTGAGCCCCTGGGAGTCTGGGCCACGTTCGACTCACCCGGATTGCTTGTTTCGCCTTGAACCTCTTCTTGGTGAATTTCCTCTGCAATTTAGGCGCGGTCACTGCTAAAAAGCTTCAAAGGCGGGGCCGTCGCGTTCTCTCACAACGGTTTGTGCCGGTCCTCATCCTGAGACCTTGACCTGCGTTTTCATTGTCCACCTACAGGTGTCCACGGATTGTTACAGGTGTCTCCGTTACGGATAGCCATAATGTCAAATCCATATTTTGTGCATCCGATGCTGACTTTCCTTATGGCGTAAGGTACTAAATTCTCGAGAGGAGTTCACCGTTCTTCGGAGTGTACCTCCCACTTCGGATTTGAGTCATTCTCCGGTTCGAGGTAGATGGCAGGCTTTCAGGCGATGGACGCCGGAGGTGCATATACATCGTTGGTGGAGGACTCGAAGTACATCACCCCACGGGAAATACACGGAAAGATGGTTGAGAATCAGCCAACGAAGCGAAAGTGGGCTAATTCAACGGGCCTCCTTCACATGGATCATCAGATGGGTCAGAAATGGGAGCAAGAAGACCGCCCCCCCCCCCACCCAAAAAAAATCCTGGCTACTCCACTGTCGATGATGGCCGGTGACCCGTGCAAGGTCACCTCTAGATAAATTTCGCCGATTCCGACAGACCCGATGATTTAGAAGTTGTGCAACACACGTCTCCAGATTCTTAATCTCGCAGCGGAGCATGCATGCAAGCTATTCGCACCGGATGCTTCACTATGAACGAACGTGTGGGGCTGGAAGTTTTCCACGGCCGCGACAGGCTCCGTGAAATCCACGGCATTTGTCGGCGACATCCCATGGTCACGCAACGGGCGCCGTGTAATGCCGTGAATTTCTAGAAAAGAACTTTCGGGAAGAGCTCTCAGCCCTACTCATGCGTGTTCATTTTCAAGAGCTCTTTATTTTGGGCTAGACACCTCAGGCCATCATCATATCGTAGACTTATGCCTAGTCAACTCTTCCCATCGAAGTCACCCTCACCTGCCTAGGATTTCGAGTCGCTCGCCGATTCCGAGTCGCACATCCCATCGGATCAGGAGAATGATGGAGATGGAGAGGGGCCGCCGGAAGCACCCGAACCTAGAGGAGGTGGAGGAGCACCTGATGCTGATGGAGTGGTATTGGCGCCGTCACATGGAGCCGAGACCACCAGCGGGACCAACGCAACGAGTAAAGCATCCAAAACAATTTCAAAGTTGATTCAGAAAAATCTTAGATTCTGTGGATCGAACGGAGCGCGCCGCATCTAGGCCTAGATTCCCGATTGCGAGTCACGTGAGGAACCTATCCGGACTCCCCACTCTGAACAGCCGGTCCACAGACTGATCAAAGTGATGAAACGCTGCACTGCACGCCTTTGCCGGTGGTCTTGAAGCATATTGACTCTAGAGCACCGTCTACATCGGTGGTGCGGAGGAACACCTGGCAGACATGCGAGTTCAGCTCACCGCCACCCGTAGCCATAGCCACTTCCAAGTCCATGGATCTAAATACTTGCTGTGCCGTTTTCGGATTCGCGTTCTTCCTAATCTTCGATCCCCGCGCAACTGGAGCGAGATCTCTATTAAGTACACGCTTTGGCTGTTCAGCGGATGGCGAAACCGTAGACACATATGAGCCGTTGATGTAGCCTAGATTATTCGGTTCTCAAAGTATACAAGCTCGCCTCCAGGACGTCCACCCTGGCACTCTTGGCCTCTGCGAGTCGCAGCTGGATGTCATGGGCCCCTGGGGAACGATTGGATGCCCCCGCTGAACCCCGAGGGAAAAAATTCCGGAACAACTGGCGAACAGACAACGCTCCCGTTACGGATTGTGATTCTTGCGGGGTCGGTGGAATTGGGGTTTCCAGAGTTGCTTAGTACAGAAAGAACGCGTGCCAATGGAGTACTGTGGGGCCGGTTGGTTGTCCCGTATTCCTCTCGTTTGATTCAACCTCGCGAACACCGGAATCAGACCTCGATCAAGTTCACCGTCCCGTTGTGCCATGTTCAAATTACTACATGGAGAAGGGAAAATCGATGCTGTCGGGATCTGAGATGGGGATTGACGTTGGACGGCGCCGTTACTGCTAATCGTCCGAATTCACTCACCTATCACCAGGAATCATTCACGAACTACCGAAACGTGGCGGACGAGTTTCCGCAGGTCTACGCATCGGAGGCATCAGCAGCTTCTCTCGAATCACGAAAATCATCCGAGCAGCCGATTGGTCGCCTCAACACTTCTCACTCATAATAAGACTAGCCATGATGGCGGCCGAAACGCCGGATGTTCCCTCTCGTAGTGTAGTGGTACAAGAAGTTCTGCGAAGCAAAATTTTCAGTTGTGACGGAGGAGCGGTGATTTTCTAGAGGTCGTTTATTGATTCTCCCAATCTTCCGTCATCGTAATGAAGAAGGTTAGCGATCCTCCTTGTGGTGGCCCTTGCCACCCTTCGATTTAGATTCGGACTTTCCTCTGGATCCTTCGCCATGAGGACCTGAAGGACGCATGGAGGCACCTGGCGCTGAAGGGGGAGGATCAGCGTCCACCATTGAAGTTGAGACCACCAACAGCACCAAAGCGATGAAGAGAGCGCATCGGACCGAATTCATTCTTAAGCTGTTCCTCAGAGAACACTTGGACGCACTGACGATTCTCTAGGGCGCTCACTGCTTTTAAAGCCAAGATTCTGAACTGGATTTACGGCGATTACGTGATCCGATCCCTTGTTCACAAGCGCGAGTCAATAGCCCAGGGATCTGAAGGCCAAGACTGCGGCGTCCTCCTCGGTCACACAACTGCACTGGCAGCGAATCAAAGATGTGAGAATCTTATGCTTTCCGGAACGCGTCTCGGAAGGCATTAGATTTCCGGGCAAGGCTCCTATCATCACTTTCATGGATTAACATGGAGATCCCCGACGCATTCGTTGCTGGAGCGAATGATCAAGGCGTGAGTAGCGAAGTGTCTTTGTGATATGGCCACCATGGCGTCTCTCAACATAGGCAGTGGGCCTTATGTTGATTCAGCGTTCGAACGAAACTCTGATATCTTCAGTATAAGGACTTCGACTCAAGGTCACTTTCTGGGTGAACGCGAGGCATGAAATCGCGACCCGTGACATCGGACCTTGAGGAAGGACCTTGAGGATATCTAGCTCGACTCGAAGTTCGAAGACTCTGGCACAGCGCGTCGCGCAAGAATGTTCCCGTCAGTATACGGCATGACATGGCTCATTTTTGTGACGTTCTGTCAGATGAATGATCGGAGACCCTACATATGATCTTCATTTTTTTCATGTCTACAATGCCTGCACGTGGTCGCCTCCGAACTATAAACTACGGCGGCGGCGACTTACGGCTTGGGACAGTGCGCGAAAATCGGAGAAGAGAGCACAAGAACTCAACGATATCAACAGCATCCATGGTTGTTGAAGAATGCAAACGCGACATGAATACCACGGAGCGAGCTCAAGAACGGAACGGAAAAGTATGAATTGTGGGGATTTGACCGAGATTATTGATGCGATTAACGATGGAACATATAGGCAAAATCCGTTTGGTCTGTATGGAGCGTATGCTCCCACTGCTGTTCTCACTGTGCTCACACCTATTTTTGCTCGGAGCCCCCTGCCTACAAGCGTTATAGATGACCCTCTGAGTTGGCGATTCCACACCTTGGCGACAAGACAGTGGAAAAAATAGGACTTCATGACACTTTTTCAGCTTCAATCCATGATTCTCGTTGGTAGCTGCGGAACTTGACAAGCGGTCCATCCACTGGGAGTCGGTATGCGCAATTTTCGTCTCAAAAGTGGCATTTCTGCGGCAATCGCTCTAATCTGGTCTGCCTACAAGCGATCTGGGTGCGATCATGCCGGCCAATGCTCGTCTCGGGTAGCCACCCTGAAAGCCCGAGAATGGTCCCTTCGAACAGCGCCCAACGAATCGCATTCTCCTATTCTTGTCCCACATGCCACCGCGATTGGGACGAGCCCCCTTTGAATTGGGGCTCTTGAAAATTTTGAAATCCTTTCATCACGCAACTCGTGTGATCGCTGGCAATCGCTCGGGGGCGACGCAAAACCTTCAAGCTAGAAAGCTTGAAACAAGATTCTGTGATTGATTGGTCGATTGCATGCACAGACGTGGAAGGCGGAATACTGGAGAGGAAGGCAGTTTGGAAATCAAAATGGGCAGAGAACGAGCGAGTTGAAGTTTCGGCGTAACGGAGCAGAATACGGCGCCGAGAATGACGTTTAATGGGAACTCAAATAGTTCCGAGCGAGTTCGAGCGCGCGTCGACATTCCAAAACATCGAATGACAGGGAGCAGTCACGCCATCCTCGAATTCAAATTGTGGGAACTCTCGCCTCACGCATGAGGTCTACAGAGGCGACCGTTTGTATCTGTATGCAAATCTGGCCGAATTCGGATTCTTTTATTATTTACCGCCCATCTCAAAACTTCCCCTTGACAGACCCATTCACTGCGGCTAGGAACTGATCATGAACGGGAAGCATACAATATCAGCCATCCATGTTGGGCCATGCCAGCACCGAACTTACATTCGTACTCCTGTTGTTCGCTGATCCATCCGATACCTGAGAAGTGACTGAAAAGTGTGAGCTGGATCAACGAGACTCCAGAAATTTAAACGAGGCCTGATAGGGTCAGGCTCGGCGGGTTTCCGAGTGTGAATCGGGTACGCCGCGGAGCCCCGGGAAATTCGCGACAGGTTTCCGCGCTTGAGCGCACGGAGCAGTCTGACAAATATGGCATGCCCGTTGATGAAAGAGAGCCCATTACTTAGAGAGTGCCCGTTTCTTTTCACAAATGCCCCCGGAAGTGTCCATCTATTCGAGAGTCTTCGTTCATCAGAGCGTGTCCGCGAATCAAAAAGAATACGGTTTGTCAGGCCGAGAGAATTCATCCAATAGTCTGCGTTTACCGAAATCACATTCAATTTTATTGCGAAGTCCTCCGATTCCGGATTATTTCGGTACGGTTTCGCCATGCAAGCAGGGTCCCACTAGAAGCTCAGCGAGAGAAAGAGTCACTCGGTGCTCGGAGGTGGTGGGGGACCGCCTGGGGGTGGTGGAGGACCACCTGGAGGAGGCGGTGGTGGTTTTCCTCCGGGCGGTGGCGGCGGCGGCGAAGGAGGAGCTCCGCTGTCACCGGCAAAAACTGTAGAGCATGAAGCCACGAACAATACGATGAGGAGAGCGAAGCTCAGGAACTTCATTTCGACTGGATTTCCAGAACAGAGCTAGTTTTCTAGAGGCCTCGAGAGCGTCCGCACTTTATATAGCTTATTTAACAAATGGTTGTCACGAGAGAAACGCATCTAGATAGTTGTCGCACCCTGAACCATTAAAGCGTCGGGATCATCATCGCTGTTTCAACTGCGCTTCTTATGCTCATGTCAGAGGATAGTTGTCACTGATGTGGTCGCGTTCGAAGGACGATCTCACCATGTGATAGCGCTCAATCTCATTCGATGCGAGCGTCAGATTTCGCCGTGAGATCTCAATTCGAAAGCCGGGTTTTGGTTCGCGATGTCTCCCAGGGAGGCTCGTTGGGTCTTTCGACTGACTTTTTGCGGCCGGAGCTGTTGCTCATTTCTAGCGGTAGAAAATAGTCAGCAGTGAATGAAGAAAATTTGAGCCGTGAATTCCGCTGAATGTCAATACCGTGCGCATGAATAGAATCAGTCAGCGTTGTGGCGCCTACATAATCACGAAAATGAGGGGGTAGGCAGATGTTAGGGAAACGTCTCGCGGAATTATCGCGAGCACAGGCATCCCCTTCAGAACCCGCGCTCCAACGTGAGAGCTTAGTCCGACTTCCGCCGTCTTGTCGGGCGTGTCGAAGACTCTGTCGTTTCATTTGGATCATTATTTGGGTTAGATCCAGAATCTGGGAATTCTTCTCAAATCCAATGCGTTCTTTGCTCAAATGCGCTCCGAAGAATTGAGTTAGACTGTTTCGGAGTTAGGTATTGGCGAATGCGACAGCGGGGAAATCCGATACCCGAAGGCAGGGAGTCGTAGGGAACCTTCGAAGAGAGCACACGCACATTTGGAAGCGGTCTAATTGTTCTTCAATGGGCTGTCACGCAATCGTTCGATTTGCATCGGAAAGTTTCGAACAAACCGCAGAATCTCTTGCTTCTACTATGTAGCGAAGGAGCGGTGTCGATTGCAATGTTTGGTCACAGTTCCTCGATCACACACTCCTCCGCAGCAGTTCACACTCGGTCAGCTGAGGATTCTGATCTAAGGAGTCGCAATGTGTATCGCCTGAATAAAGATCCACGAAAGTGTCTGCTATAGTTTTGTTGTGGTCTCCTCGGTGTCTAATGGCCGCAAGTTTTCCATTTCCGAGTTCCCTGGAAGTTCTCAAGTTTTTTGTTGAGAGCAACGGACGCTCTCCTTGTGAGGAAGCTCTCAATTTGTAGGCAGACGAGAGACCAGATGCTATCAGATGGCAAATGTTTCATCAGAACATGCACGAAGTTCATAAATAAGAGTTCGACTCGTAAGCGAGTCTATTCCGACACTTATTCATTTATGGTGTTGCAGTATGCAAATATCCAACCACGGGAACGCACTCGACTACATACAGGCGAGCTCGAATACAGGCGTCGACGCCCCGTGCTTTCGCAGCTTCACCATGTTCAGTTATTCCAGGATCTGGATGCATTTTTATTTCCAGCGGAGAACTGGTAACGAAAAACCGCTATACTGTTTATGAACAGGCCGCGGGCATTATTCACGTCTTCAGATGGCGTCTTGAGTGTCTCCCGCAGTCAGTTGGTGTACTGGCCGTTGAAGATCACCTGCGGCATCAGCAGGACGGCACTTCATCAGTAAATATAACCCGAAAAATACTGCAAGTACTCTGGAGTGTTTTGGATCGTGGACCTCATCCCAACACCTCGGGTACACCGGTGAGAGCGGCGAGCCGCCCGGATAGGTTCCATTCCAACGTCAAAACTCAGTCAAACCGCTGAGACACCCCGTGCTAGAGCAAACAAGTGGGTTTAATAATCCACACATTTAAAACGCTCGGTGCCGTGTAAGTGTAGCGGAAATATCCCCGAAGGAGGGGAAACGTGCAAGCAATTCACGACAGAGGGCCGCAGATCTAAAATTCAAAATAGAGGTTTTGTCGCAGGAATGGAAGACGCGAGCGGGGAGGCACTCCGACGAGTTGCAAGAACGAACGGACGAGCAGAGGGAGCAAAATGGAAACGAGTCGGGCATTACATAGACTGCTGTGAACTGTAACACATGTGGCTGCCCCACCTGAAATTGGCACCGACGAAATAGGAACGAAAATACCGGCAAGCAACTCCTGGCGAGAAGAAGGGAGCGCTGCTGATATTAAATCGCAAGTGGTTTGTGTCACGGCAATCAAATTCCTCCTTTGAATGACACACACTTCCCTTCAGCATACGGAAGTCGTCTGCCTTGCAGCGTGCAGCCCCGCAAGCAGCCCTCCATCGAGCTCCAGCAACCGGCCGGCAGATTGCAGCGAGTCAATTTTCGCGACCATATGGAGTCAGCCGTCGTATACGAAGGGCACTCTCTTCCTTATTATATGCGCATATTAGCTGCATACTTTTCAAAAGTAGTAATAATACAGTGTGGCGAGCTGTTCGAGAGGAAGGCTCACCCAGAGGAAGCCGTTCTTAGATTCACTCTCGCTCTCTTTTGTCGCTGTTGATGGAGCCAACGCCTATGGAGCAAGACGCCGACGGGATCGAGAATATCCCGTGATTCCCCCTCGAAACCTAGACAGACGAGATCCCAACCTCGTCGCCCAACGCTCTCGAAAACGCCACTTCAACGAACGAACGAAAACCGGAGAAGGTTCACGCATTCACGCTACATGCCTTCCATTCGACCGGAGTAGTTTCTAGTTTTCCAGATCCGATGGAGAGGCCGTGATGAGATCAGGCCCGGGATCTGCTCGAACAGATACTTCTTGGAGCAGCAAGATGATTCTTCCGTTTCGACATGCGTAGGAAAATTCGAGGCAAGGAAGTTTTGCTTGAACCGAGAGTCCAAACTAGACGCAGAATCCAGGTATGATTGGTTTCTGAAACGGGCGCCTCGTGATGAACATCTGCGTGACCTAAAGAACGGAACATAATCTTCATGAGGGTCCATTGAACGAGGGCACAGGGGCCATGCCGTGTCGTTCCCATTGTCCGGCTTCCCCCGTGCAGGCAGGTTCTTGATATTTCCGCGAAACTCGCTCGACGCTCAAAATCAGGGCGACTTCATCCTTGCAACCTGTACTCCACATCCGCGTTAGAGTATTTCTGAGAGTTTCCGAGTTGGCTTCCAGAGGTAATGCCCTCCTTTTCTCTATCCCTCTCCACGATTCCGCCTTCTCAGTTCGCTCCATTGCTTTCGCCTATTTCAGTATTTTGCCATTGTTACCGCCGACCGGTCAAGTTGGTCGTTTGCACAAAGAAGCATAATAATGATACACGCTCAGCAGCTGCCATCTCGTTCAGCCATTAGGACACTCTTCCACGGGAGACTACACGAGCCATTATGATCCATTGACCTACCTGTAGTGCTAATGCGGGTTGTTTGCGGCCTGCACAAGACCCCGACCCTCTGTCCCGGATGCCCGCAAGACCGAGGAGCGCGCTGGAGGTTGGACGGGCGGGCGGGGGTGCGGACCACTCTCCGGACGTTTTTCCTCGCAATCTTGTATATGAACACGCAATATCCCAAGATCCTATTAAGAGTCCGAGCCGCAACATTAGCGCAAAGCACCTTCGCAACATCGTTCACCGGTGACGAGACCATGTATCCTTCCTGCTGTGATTTATACATGCTGACAGCATCTTAGGCTCGCTCACTCGTCCGTTCGCTCACTCGCTATTCCTTTATTCCTCTTTGTTTGGGAGGCCACGGCGAGATGCCGGCGAAGCCCGAAGCGATGATAGAACACTCGGAGCGATTAAGTAGGGAAAAGAGATGTTGAAAATGGATCATCTTCCAGGGACTTCAAAAGCAGAAGCGTGGCCCATGTCCGAGTTCCCGACTTCTAGCGTCAGGTGGACGGAATGAAAGTCGAATTATCGACATCGGTGTCGCTGCGAATCGCAGATTCCAGATGCTTCATGCTGATAACGCGTGACTTGGAATTCCCTTGAGTTGGGAGGGCTCGCGCCTGGCAGAGAAGCGCCAGGAATGGCAAAATCAAACACAACGGTGACGGGAATGGTGTGCTCGCCGTATTGGAGTTCGCAGTATTGTTTCGTGGTTTCGGAGCGAATGTGCGTGATGACAATTTGCCCTCCGAAGTGGCCGAAGGTCGCATTGGAATCCGATATCGCGCGCCGACAGCTGTGAGATTATTCGCGTTTGACACACAGACACACACGCTCAGGCAAGCACACATACGCAAGTCGCACGCGCTCGATCTCATTGGCCTTCCGCTGCCGCCACCCTGCCGCCGCAATACGTCGACCCCTCGTCATCCCTTCCTCCGTCGACCAGGTCAGAGGTATCGAACGACTGTCGACGTCGACATCACCGTCACCGGAACAGACGACCATATTGCCATGTGCAGAACCAGTGGAACTGGTCCCGTTTTGACAGCCTGTCAGCGAAGGCTAATTACTCATTCACAATTTGGTTGGGTCAACAAACTCGACCGTAGAAGCTGAGCTCCGAGTGAGTTTCGCAACACAGCCACCGTGAGAGACGATCATCGATGGAAAACACGGCGCGCAGGGTATCAATTTGTCAAGATACGGCGGTCTTTGTTTCTCGGGAGGTAGCGAGGGCCCCTATGCTGAAGTGCAACGCGACACTCTCCGAACTGCTCGTCACCTCAGATCTCCTCTTCAAAGAGAGAAAAGTCTTCTCGATGAACAAGCCCATGTAATCACGTTCTGTGGTATCTCAGAGCTAACCTGGGAACGACTAAACCGCTCCGGACGTTTCCTCACTCCCAGGAGATCTTCTCTTCGGAGTGAAGAAACGGCGCTGAATGCGAGGCTGCTCCTTGTTGAAAATAGACAGGAAAAGCTGTATTGGCAAACACTTCAATATCTCAATTTCGGAAGATACTCGGTCGCGTCTCTCTTCGGCATCGACTTCCGATTTGTTTCACTTGACTGCAGTCCTCTCTTCCTTCCAGGGTTTCCACACGTCTAGCTCACCGCTTCGACAATGCCCACGGAAGATCACTCACCGATAACGCGCGGAACGAAAACTCTGTCAGTTTTGCATCACGCAGGCGACGAATCCGCTTCGTTTTGAGGCAAGACTGCCGCTGGCGACGCGCCGATAAAGGGGCTTTGGACGGCACATGAGCGGTTCTGAGGCGTTTTTGAAACTCTCCGAGTTGGAGGATGGCGTTGGTGCTCGCGTGGCTGAACGAACGAGATTATATGATAACTAGAGCTTGGGAATTCAGGCGTTGAGTGATGACAAGAAAAAGACAGGCGAACTCCAGAAGAGGCACTATATACAGCAAAATCGGCATAGGAGGCACAAACGTGATGGTTTATTTCATTGGCCGTGATGGGGCTTTGCACAACGGGATGTTATGCTGATTCAAATTCTCACTCGTGAACGGGGTCTATGGTCTACTGGAAGTGTTTCATCACGTGTGAAGCTCCGTTTGACGACGACGAAAGCCATATCCATGGAAGCGTGTCGAAACGAGGTTGTTGCCTCTGTAGTGAGGGTTTCCACCGCTGTGAGTTCTCGGTCGCCTCGGAAGGCTGCTAAAATTCGTTTGAGACGGCCGGGCCATACGTCCTCTTCTGCTGCAACGCGTTCCTGAACCTTTCACGGATACGAATTGTCATATCGTGGACTTTGAGAGCGATGCGACTTCAAAAACAGTGAACTCAGTGCGCATCATGCGCTTCGTACTTTCGAGTTTTGCAATGGGAGAGTTGCGAAAGTGTTTCGCTACATGAGTGTGTCGCTGTGTCCTCATAAATGCCCCCTGTCTGGCGCCAGCTTCATAATCCCGCCCACATGTGAGCCATGCTTCTCGCTTCAAATAACGTCGATGCGTGAGTTGAGTCTGGACTCTAGACTTTCCAGGGTCTTGACAGTTGACAACCTGAGATTCCCCGTCATGTGACTCGGGCGCCGCGAGCACCGAAGAAGGTATTTATAGCACTGAATAGCCATTTACATGCTCAGTCTCGATCTATTCTGAAACGGACGTACCACGGCACACTCGCTCGAAGCTAAAAAAAAAAAAAAAAACCCAACAAAGTTTAAGTTGGTTTCTGAAGCCACAGATAGGAGGATGTCGGTTCTTCCACAAAACAATTTCATTCATCGATTTCAGACGTCATCTCAAAGGTCGAGGAAGAGAAGGACATCTCAGCGGAGAATCTTCCGGCGAAATCTAGAAGGAATTTTCAGTTCAATGGGTTTGGGTCGATGAGAATAGAGAAGAAAGAAAGCCGCAATTACTACTCATGTACAAAAAAAGCACGATTTCGGCCCTGCAAATTGAGGCGGAAATGCTCGCAGCTTGAGAACGCGTCCGAGGGTCGACAATGAAGATGAGCATCAAGGGGAGGAGGGAATGACAATTACGACGATGGCCCAGCTTAATCCGTTCCTTTCCCGGTTCTCTCAACTCGAGGGCGGAAAAAAGGACGAAACGCTGCTGTGGTCCCAAAGTGGCGCCTTCGCTGCGTGAGAACAGAAACCTAGTGAGACGGATATCGCTCATCTTCGCGTTATTCTCCTCCCTTTCTATCCCTAGTGCATTGTCCTCTGTTCCTACTGCATTCTTGGACCACTTCCCCATCCAACCTTCTTGTCGTAGCTCTTCGCTTTACGTTCATCCCGCTCATCTGCAAATCCCTCATGATGGATGACTGACGGACTAATCGTGCGTGGCTTCTTTTTTAAGTTTCAACCAGCCTAAGGACCTATATCGAATGCTAATCGTGTCTTCAACTCCGCTGTTGAAGCGCTCAGGAAAAGTTTTGATGTCAGCAAGCGGGGTGCGCATCAGCTCCGAGGTATCCCGGATCTAACTGTCTTGCATCTTCAACTTGTCACGGAATTCAGAGTTCGGTGGGAATTTCGTTGCGCACAATGAAGGCGGCATGGTGGCGACTTTGTGTTTCCCGAATTGTCAAGTGCTTTCTGACGGGTATTGAGGCCGTGTTAGGCTGCTAACTTGGCGAGACATGCGAGCACAAATGCGAGCTAGCTAGGTAACGGACAGGCGGGCAAGCAAGGTGGGTGTGATGTCGCAACAAGGACGGCCATTGAGCCTAACAAATTGCATTGGCATCCCTTCCCGCTAGGAGCAAACCGACGGTGACGACGGAAGAGGAATAGTGTACTATATTGTCGCGTGGCGGCGGCGGGCACACGAGACAGACCCGGCCTTGCAAACAGCCATTCGGAGTCGTCGACCGCTCGAAAAACGGCATTGGGTTGCGCTGCCGTCCATCGTCCAGACTCTAGAGCTCAATATTTGGTTCTTCCCGACCATGTTCGTACTTCTACGAGTTTCCTCGCTCTCAACAATGGAATGCTCACCTGCCGAGCTCCGAGCACTCAAAGTCACAAGTATCTGTAGTACTCTTGCTTACGACCGCCCCGGATACAATGGTAACATGTATCTCCATCTGAAACTCCCGGTCGAAACCGAATTGGAGTGGAAGTCTTTGGCAGTGCTGCTGTGTTTCTAGACGGGATACAATTGTGGACTTGGCTCGAGCCGGGGCAGCTTGGTGGCCAGTTTCATTTCGCAATGCACAACTCCCGGGTTTCTTCGTTCGTTCGTGAGTGCTCGGTTGCGTGCTGTGCTTCTCGTCAAGGATTCGATGTTCTCTGGGTCCAGGAGTAAGTCGAACAATGTCATGTTTTTGATAGGGAATATAATTCCGCTTGGATGGAAAGTATTTCAAATCCTCGAATGCTCCGTCAAACAACTCCCAAAAGTCCCCAGTGGAAAAGAGGAAAAATGACTCGGCAAAGATTTCCTGCTCACGACGTTTGCTGTTGCAACGCTCGGACAAAACGTCAAAGTGGCACCGAGGTCAATAAGTTACAATGGATCAGAGCAACTCCAACGCTCTGAATCGTTGACGACCTGGACTCGTGGATTATTTGTCAAAGGCTGACGGCGCGCTCTGGCGCCTTGACGTCGACCACCGGCTCATATCAACTAGTGAAGTTGTGAGTAAGTAACCGTTATAAATATGACATCGGACGCCGTTCGTTTGTCAACCGGCAAAAGCTCAAATATCAGTACAGAAGCCCCGTAATGGACCTCTCGGTCTCCTCCTAGCGTCTTCTGGAGACCTGCGTTAGGACTGTTTTCATGTCTACGGGGCTGGCTTGCAGCTCGGGTTTCGTTCGTTTCCGTAGTTATCAGCCAGGGCATGGCGTTACCCTCTCCCAGTTCCTTCCCCGACTGGATCTAACGAGCCGGGAAACCACGCGGTGATTCGGAGGAGATATCGGTGCCGTATCGCCGGGGCGTGAGCGATCTCCTAAACTGAACCGAAAAAGAAACGTAAGCGAGTGGGCTGGAAAACTCTCCCAGAGGATTTCGAGTGACTCGAGTCTTGATTAGAGCGCGGCTCCCTCTTGAAGCACTTGAGAGAAGTGCCAGCTACCTTTACACAAATATAAATCAGACACGCGACGTTATCTTCAAACGAAAGCGCGACTAGGAGATGGCCAAGGAGGGAAACAGGAGGAGGACGCAGAGGCGGTTGGAAGCGAAGAAGCAAGACGAATCGTATTCGTGATAACAAGCGTGTGACACTGTGAAACAAAGCTGCGGAGATATCCCTCGAATACGAGCAGAGAAAGCAGGATAAGGGGGAAATCGGGAAGAATCGCTGGAACCAGCTCCGATCGGAAGCCTCTCGACTCGGCGAAAGGTTAAACACACTTTATACGAGCTTTCACACACTTCATATGAGCTTTGTTGGGAACTTGAGCGAACGTGTCGAAAAAATGACACCATAGGAGCCATACAGTTGATCTGATCTCAGGGATTCTGAAGATTTCCAGAGCGTTTGCGCTTGCCCGTCTGACAAAGCCGAATCGAAGGTCGTGAACCTCCTTGCCATGCCACCCGCACTTTTCGCGTTCTGATTATAGCCCGCTCACGGAATGAATACCGTGGGACTCTTTTCCGATGCACCACAAACATGCCGCGATGTCATCACGGGTAGACAGAAAGTGCCGATAAGTACAGCTGCGATTAGAACCGCGGTCATCGAGTTCTTGTCATGACATAAGCCGTTTGAGCACGAAATCATCCCCAACCACGGTCGGTGAGTCCCGTTTGCGGACACATGGATCGAACCCCTCTAGCCGACGGTGCAGAGGGCTTCCGAACGGACACCCCGACACACATTCCAGCGGACGAATCCTCGGACCAGGTGGAGGGAATCGATCAAATTGGTGCCGCATGACGCCGGATGATGCCAAAGCACAGTTACAGTTTTATGGCAAGTTCTATGGCGTGTAAACTCACACGTTTAATTGCAGAAATCGAGTTTCACGGGGGCTCCCCCTCGGCGATCATCCAATTTAACCTGCCCAGGTTTCGGCGTAATCGCGGCGCTGACGTATGGAGTACAGTTCCTCCATGAATCCAACCAAGGAAGCTTACCAGAGCAGTATCTGACCGGAACTTGACCGGGTTACGGCGTCTGAGAATCTGTGAGAGGTATACTTTGACTTCAAAGAGCTCTTTTACTAAAATACAATTTACCCTCCCCGAGATCCACGGGGTCCTCATCGTTGTGCTGGAGCTTCATGAAACATTCTCGATTGAAGGACGCATCGGCAACGGCACGTGCGCGTATGCTCGCTCCAAAGCGTAAGCAAGAAGCTATCGCAACACAGTTTTGGAAGAGACTAGTCGTCAGTCACCACGTTGATCTACGTAGGAAGCTCGAATATTTCGGAGAAGGCGGATCAAGCGGGAACCTTCTCAATTTGTGTCGTAAAACCCTCAAAGCTGAGCATCCAACTTCAATCGAGCCTCATAGAGACATCATGTTCGAGGTAACTATCCGTACCGGGTGAGCATGCGGTATCGTTTAAGCGCAGGTTGTACAGCTTCATTCTCATAACTTGTCGAGTAGTCCTCGAGAATTCCTGCGGCTCCTGTTGAAAAACTACGGTCTAAAATTAAATAGCGGCCATGCCGTTTACCGTGGTTCACTCTCCAATCTTCGGCACTTCTTGGCAGAGTAACCTCGACGACAAAGCGAAAGTTTCGTCCGGACGATTCCCTCCCCCCCTTCGAAGTGCGCGTGGAATATCAAATAACGAATCAAATAACGTCACGCGAAAGTTGAGTGTGCTCCCTGACGATGAGTGTGATTCGCAATTTCCAGAGCCACTGCGTCGCTATTCAGACGGTTCAGAAGAAGCGAATTGTTGCGTCGAATCCTGTGGTTCTCGAACCCGCATGGCGCTCATGCGCACCGGTTTTCCGAATGGAACGGTTCGTCGAATCCCCTCGCAACCGGTTCTTGTACCTGATCTCCAAATCAGATTCGCTCGATGCTTTTCCCGTCCTACGCAGAACTCCTATATCATTTATTCCAAACTTTCGTTCGCCCAGTTTTCCTATCCGACCGGCTACGGCTTGAACCTCGCGTCTTCTCGATTCCTCGGACCCTTCTGATGAAATCGGTAATCATTTGAGCGCCTCCGAATTTTGGATACAGGAAACGTTATCTCAAAATTGGAACGAATTCATGGTGGGAACCCTCCGTCTCTGTTCGCTAGCAAAGGGACCTTGTTCATTGAAAGTTGATTTCCAATATGAATGAAGCATACGGAGAAACTCTCCGTTGACAAAGCAGTATGAAGGTCGTTCGAGCGGAAGAGGTGGCTGCCCCGTTTTCATGGAATTTTCTGTGTTCCTCGTTCGGGCTTCTTGCCCAGAGAAGAAACCTCGCAAGCGTTTCAGGGAACTCAATTCTTCTGGAACATTCGGCCAGGTTGAAGAATTTCTCTTCTGTCTACGCCTTCCAACATACGAGACCGGCGCCGAAAAGAGCGCTCAAGCGTCCAGGCGCATCAGGCACCAGGAGGATCTTGATTGCAGTACTCTGGCTCATCCATTCATGTTCTCGGCGCAGCACTATACTGGCGAGAATCGGTATGTTAAAAACTTGTAGAGATTGATCGTGTTCCTGTTTCCCACTCCGAAGACCACGTGACTATCTGTGGAAATGTGAATTCAGCACAAATCGTTCGATTTTCCTTTCTTGGTAGGTAATTAGTCAGCCCAGCAGAGAATGTTTGGGGTTGCGAGGCGTAATGAATTCGAGGGAATTTTAATGGAGCTCGGTCACGTGGTAAAGGTTTCGCTGTCGCACTGCTTGCCAGCCAGCGTGCTAGGTAGCGCCGCGAGCTAGATTGAAGAAAAATTGCAAAAACCGACCGTTTCAAAGCAAGCGGGTGTCACACATACCTAGCATCCGCCGGCAGCACCACCACCAACGCGTCGAACACCGGCTTCAAATGCATCGACGAAGCCGTCGGGTCCGGCATTCGGCATCTTGCTCAGCCGGGACGAGCACTTCGAAGGGACCGACACCTCGAATAGCGAGGCTGAACCGAGGCAAACGGTGATTCAGGAGCATTTCTTCCGCAGGAGCTTTTGAATTGATTCAACGGCTTGTAAAATTCGTCGTCCAATTCGTTTTATGCTCGCTTTGCTTCGTACGAGTGCCCGCCAGTCGGCTCGGCGCGCATGATGCGTTTTGCCCGCGCCACGGGAGCAAAAAAGAGCAGGAGATGAACATTGTAAAATATTGGCTTTAAATCTCGCCCGAGCTGATTGGTAAATGGTTCCCGATCTCCCGTGTACTACTGTCTCTTTCTCTCCCGCGGAGGATCCTCGAACGCGCTCGGCTCTCGGCCCGAATGACTTTATTGTCCCCACGCTTCATATAGTACATTTGTGTCGTTTGCGCACATTTTACGACGTACAAAAACATGCTTTCGCTTCTGCACGACCTGCGGATCTGCCCTCTTGGCTACATCAGTGTTTCCGAAATCATCTGCGCAGTGAGCATTTGTGAGTGGTGGCTTTACAGAGTTCCCCCACCTTGCCGGAGCAACGGTCTCGCTTTTTCGCCCGTGTCCCAGACTCAATTTGCGAGCTCTCCATGCGGCTACTTGTTTTACGAGCGGACAGGTCTATCGCGATCGTATGCCATGCTGCTCCAAGCTTGAACTGCCGAGTCAATTCAATCAATCCTTTGACCTCATTTCCAGTGCATTATCCGCCTCGCTGCGGGACCCAGACGAAAAGGTTTGAATTTGTGGAAGGCTCCACGAGGAACTTCTGAATCAGACAGCTCAATACGCGTTCAACACTACGAAGTTCCCGACAAATCTTGCGGCGGAAGTTGCTTGTAAGAACTTGCATAGAATTATGGGACCAATAGGGACAGTGACAAAGAAAGAAAAGAAAGAAGAGAACTTTCCATGCGCTCCACCGATCAAGGAATTCTTCAAAATATTGTCAGGTACAACACGCAGTTGTTACTGTCTGAACTCTGCGGTGTGAACTTAAAATTGGACTTGGATGGGGTTTTTAGGGGGCCATTTTTTGGGGGGGGGGTTTTTTTTTTTTTCTTTACAAACGGGAAAGTATTGAAGAATCATATTTCCACTCACAGAGTGTTTCCCAAACTTTCCAAGCTCGCGAACCCCTCTCGATTCAATATCCGATTCTGCGGACCCCCGCAGTCCATCGCGATTTATTTCGTGAGATACGCTTAGAGACATCTTTCTATATGTTCTGTGCTCACGATTCCTGAATCTCGTGAAAACGGAGGGAATTTCGTCCGTAGTTTTTCGAATACATTTCGAAAGGGCGTGGTGATGCGTTGATGGAATGATTGATCTTGAGTAAGGCTTCGCCGCGAGAAACGGATGACACTCCCGACGCTCCACCTATCGCCAATCACTGCTTCGGAATTTTGCGACACCGAGATTGTGAGCTCAACAGTCCGAAGACTCCATATGTAGTCCGACACAGGAGCTGTTGCGGCTCTCAAGAACGGTCTCGCGGACCCCTTCGGGGCAGTGGACCTTTTTTGGAACCACTGCCCTACAGGGAGAACAGATTCATCGCTACGGGGGTTCGCAACGACTGGAATGTCGTCGAACGAAATAATTTCTCACCGCTCTACAACGTACACTATCGCAAAAAAAAGCGGACGTATTGGAATCACTTAACCTTGGACTGCAACCTTAGTTCCTCTCGTAGGTTCAGTTCGCCCATATGCATTAAAAGAGTAGACGCTCCATCAAAGACGGAAGTGATTAGGGGCACAGATAATTCATACAAGGAGCGCTAATGAGTAGCGGGGCGTCCTTGCGGAGCTTTTCCCACTTCCCCCCAATGCTTGTGAGCTCCAAGTAATCAAGATTTTTTTTCCCCGGAGCTTTCCGCGGGCAGAACTACAATTGGTCGTGTTTGTTGTATGACTACGAGACGCTGGCTGATTCTCGTCCGGCAGCCGCTCAACAGCGAATAGAGTGAGAATGAAGCAATAAGAGCTCAAGAGAGGACAGGTCCCGAATCAACTCTCGAAGGTTTGCATGACCTCTCCGAGAACCGTGGCGTTGGGACTTCTTCCATCCTCGGCACATCCACTGCAGGGGGCAACAACTCGGTCGAATCGGCACGAATTCATGACCCTCTGTAAGTACCGACGCTGAAGCCGAGACACAAGTTTTCCAGAAAGGTTCGCGGAATTCCAGAAAAAAGACAGGACTCGTGTCGCGGAGTCGCGCCCTGATGTTGGAGCCATCGGGTCACTGTCCTCTCCATTGACGATCTCAGGAGGATGAGTAGGGCAGCAGACCGGGCCGTGCGGCTCGCCCGACACATCAGTAGGCGCTGCGCAACTCGCCATAGAGCAGGAAATAAGATAAGACGATTCGCTAGTCCGGATATGCAAACGGCCCCCATCGGTCTCGTCCGAAGCGTTGACCAGAACGTGCCGGTTGTCCGAAACTGAGCCTAAAGCGCCAACCACACGACTTCGTTTGAGCGAAGACCTGCTCTCAGCGGCCAGCGAACTGCGACGAGAAGGAGGCTCTTGCGCGACGGAGCCTCTAGTGATGGGGTTTCGTTGTATGAAATTGAACAGGCGCAGTAAAGATACAACAAAATTCCAAAATCAAGGAGAGCTCAATATCAAGATGGGATAGAAGCCAAGCTCAAGTCAGCGCGATGGTGACGTGAGCCGCTTAGAGTTCCACTATACTTCATCATCTCAACCAACTCGTGCTTTGTCTACCACATATGGTGCTCCGCGATGCCGGACGTGGCACAAAAGCCGAACGGAAGAGATCGCTTATTCGACACATTGCAGGAGTGAAAGCGAAACCATTCATCGGGCCACTCGAGCCGCCTGTCTCCGCTGTTGAAACACTCGTTGGACGAATTCCATGGCGGACATCTCATGAGAGCGAATTCGGTTGAAAGTTTCCCGGGCTCTCGAGTTACTTTGAGCCCCGAGCGGATCTGCTTTCAGCGCTTGAGTCCACAGCGAGAGTGTTCCGCTTGGAGCAGGCTCTCGCGTTCGAAACTACCTAAAAACGTCGAGAAATGAGGATTACGGTGATTCCAAGGTTCGGAAGAGACCTCCGGAAGAGAATCGAGAGGATGTTCAGTTTTGGTCGGATTGGCAACGATCACTGCCTACGCATCAGGATCAATGTTCTGGCCTCACTCCCGGCGACCTGAGCCGCGACTCTGCCATCGTGCAATCCATAACGAGCTCCGGAACCCGACCTCTCAAATACTAAGAGGAGATAGCTCGATACGCTGATGTTCGAGTTCCTGGTAAGGGGAAAAATCATCGCATCTGCCGCCACCCCATCCCTTGGTTTTTAATGCGTCCCCGTTCCCCTTCCCTCTGTCCCCACCTCGTTTTCCGGACCCACGCCGATCACCGGCTCACGAGCTACGCTACGTTCTTACCCTTCCTACCCTGTTCAACCTCACTTTCCTGTTCTCTGTCGATCCCATATCCTATGCCCCCCATCCCCCTTTTCAACTGTCTCCCCGCTCCCGTTCGGCCTTCCCATCCCTCATCCCTTTCAGACGTGTAAATGCAACCGTGTGCACATTTACCACTATCGAAGGCGAGGGGGAGAAGCAGTCAGACCCCCACGACTTGTCGAACTGTAATGACAAAAACAATCGCGAACTCCCTAAATACGTTCGATACGACAGATCCGGCAGTGCGGACCAATATGCAGATATAACTCCCAACTCCCCTCCTCTACCCTGCCCTCACGGTCAGCTATCCGGTGAGCTTAGCGGTCGGGAGAGTTTAATTTCATTTCGTGGGCGCACGAATCCCGACATTCAAACCTTGATAGGCCCCCTTCGCTGCCTGTCCCTCTGGGCGCCATCGACGTTCGTTCCTTTAGAGGTCTTCTTCGCCCTCACCCCAAACGCTAGTCCTCCTCATTAATAAGACCGTCTCCCTTTTTTACATTTGTCGCGGAAATTCTTGCAATTTTAGCCAGGGACAAGCTCGTCCCTCACTTGTCGGCAGTTTCTCCGTAGCTCCTCCAACCTGAGTTCTTCTTCAGTTCCGCCATCTGCGGTATCGAGGGGGACGGAAAAGAGGCTGAGGGGAATAAATTGCGGAAGAAGAGAGAGGGAAGACACGGGGGAAAACCTGAGAGAATGACGTGGTCCGAGTTCTGGAGAGGGGCGAACGAGGGAACACGGTAGGGGCACCGGGAGAAGTCCTTGGGGCCGGGGAAACCAATGAACAGCCAGGCAACTGCTCGGAGTTCACTACTTATCTAAGTTACAAGCCGCGGTCGTCGAACTTGGGAGTGGAGAGATCATTTAAATTCATGAATTTTAAAAATTTTACTGTTTTTTCTTCCTGTAGTTTGCCCGCCAGTTCTCGAATTCCCCGTTCGCTCTCCCTGATGCGCTCCTTTCTCTCTGTCCTCTCTCGCTCTCTATCATCTCTCTGCTTTTCCCCCATGGTTTCTTCTTTCTTCTTTTCCGAGCTGCTTCTCGTTGAACAGAGGATCAAGCTCCGGGCCTTGGCTTCCATTTATCTTGGCAGAAGCAGTAACTTTCGATCAGATGAGCATCAACTTTCTTCTCCGACGGCCGGCCGACTTGATGGAGGTTTCCGTTCATCGAGCTTCTCCCAGGGAGAAAACACTTTGTCATGGAGAAGTTTCGGATCTTATCAATTCTTAATTTTCAAATTGCATCGAAGTTTTGAGATGGTTCACCTCCATAAACCCTGGAGCGACCAACGGAATTCTCGAAGTCTCCAGGGTCACTCGGAGTGACTCTCTGACTCCATTTTGAATTATGGTCAGACTTTTTAGGGATGGTTTTTCTCAGATAGTACATCTTGAGTCTCTAACTCGATTTGTTCACACAATTGATCAATTTTTCAACCCTTGCCATCGGATATCCTATGATCTCGGACGAGTACGACACTGTCGGTGAAGATTTGGCCGATTAGGGCGGGGACCGGGCGAAAAAGAATGGAATCGTTACGAAAATCCCTCGAAGAAAAAGGAATCTTCAGCGGCAGATTTTTTTTGATGAGCCTCGGAACGATCCGATCGCACTGATTGTGTGATATAAGCCTTGCTCAATCCAAGCCCCGGCATCGGTCGTAGTCCATTATCTCGAGCGGGCGGGCGGGCGGCAGGCAGGGATTTCGTAACTCCCATCGTGTTTACTCAACTTTTGATGGAGGTTTCACTGCCGCTGTGCTCCTATTCGTGCTCGTGGGATGGATATGGGGAGACTCATTCGTTGCTGCTGCGAATCTTCCCGCACTGCTCACATAGCTGGAGTTGGAGCCGGCTACTCGGACAGACGTACATTGAGAGACTACGAGCGATAGTCCATGTGGGTGATGGAGAAACTCGTCGGCGAGGGAGAAGTTGTAGCAGCAGCAGCAAGAGCACCACCAACAGCCCTAAAGCCAAAGCGCTTAATCGAGTGTGAATACGATGCGAGCAGCGAGAGGATGATCGTCACCTCGAGCAGCTCAAGTTGTTCCATCACCCCCCGAGGCCCCCCTAAATCCCGGCTCGCTCACTCGTTCGCACAGCTCGGGTGACGACAGTTTCAAGCTGTTTTCGCGGCTGTCCCCGAAACTAAAACCGAGACGAGGCGACTCTTACGCAATCTATCCGATCAGCGGAAGCCCATCGAGACTGATGAACACACGACAAGCTGTAAAGGTATCTCTCTTATTGCTTTTCCGAGTCTTGAAATACATTTCCAACGCGAGAAATGCCGATTGCTGTTGAGGAATGCCTGCTGGGTATTTATTCGTAGTTCCAAGTTCGTAGCAACGACCCCCTCGATACAACGAACTGAGACTTCTATGATGGAGAAGTTCCAGTTATAGAATCTATATTGAACTTCAAGTCGACTTTGAATTGGATTCATGTCTGTTGGTGACGTCAGCGGCGGAGGTCTCTCGTATGTCAAAGCTTCGGAAAACTCGCGAAAATAAACTCACTCCATGCGCACTTGCCTTCCCATTTTGGTCCGACTAAGTAAGTCGTAACGGAAACGGGATTGTGACGAATCATTGGAGATGGCTCCGGAGGTGGAAATCCAATAGACTCAGGTTTCTTCATTTCGCTTTAGCGCGAGAATCTATTTTCGACGATCTTATACATTCGATGAGGGTCCGATAAGTGATTCATTCTACGTCAACGTGTCGCACGAGCCTCTAGAGGTAGACTAATTTCAAGTTTTGTGACGAAAGTTCGACGGGATGATAATGACTCGCGGTCACACGAGCGGCGATTGAGTTGTGAAGTATGTTTTCTACTTCTGCGGTGACTTCGATGACCTTCTGTGACTCCGTTTTCTAAGTGGCACCACACAAATATGGCTGAAAAGTTTCGAAAGAAAACTGTCAACAACTCTCGATTCATGTTGACCTCCATAAGGCGACTTTAACCTTTTTGTATATATTTGTAGAGTGTCTGTGTTGAGTGATGTTTCCGAATCTCCAATAACCTTGTCCATTTTGAGTTCGAACACGTCCGGCCGTTTCCGGGGTTCTTTCCTTCTTCGAATGTCTCGCAACTGCAAGAATCGTTCGCAGCGAGTTCGGTTGCTCGATCTGGCGATTCGTGGCCGCGACACGCGGTCAACAAATCATCGCTAGGAATTCCGAAACTGAACGATCACGCACGCAGAGTTTCGGAACATTAGTCAAGTGAATTGTTTTTCTCTGCTGACCCCTTTGTTGTGAAATTCGGAGTCAGCCTACAGGCCTGATAGATTGTTCGGTCCCCCCAATCCCAACTGCTGCTGCGGCAGCCCCTCCCCCTACTCCGCCTGCTGCGGCACGGGGTGCTCCTTCCCGAGTTCTCTATGGCTGCGCCAATGTATCTTTCTCTGCCGCTCACTCTCTCCCAGCATGTTAGTCAGCCTGGCTGTCGATCCGGGCCCAAGTCTCTGCTCGCGAGAGGCTGGATAAACATTTTGATATATTCTACGATTGAAATTCAGACACACCTCCCCTTAGAAGCGAGCAGCAAAAATACTGCCTGAGTGAAAGAGAGCCCGGGAGAGAATAGAAACGAGCGCAACCGCCACCCCGGAGAGGAAGGTTATCCATTGCTGGAGTTTATCCGCTCCCCATGCAGACTTGCAGGCGATACAAAAGAGTCCAAGCGGAGAGAAACACCGGACTTCGATCCGCCCACAACAGGCTGCGAGACACTTCATTCGAAGTCTATTCTCACGCTGATAGCGTCTAACTTCGCGATATCCATCAATAGACCATGGAAGATGAGCATCCGCTTTTTTTTTCGCGGTGATTGGAAATCCAGGCATGCGTGGAGTATTCTCGGCAGACGTTGTTGGCGCACCATTCGGATGACCGCAGAATCTTTCGTCAACGAGGCAAGACGACGAAGTCGGAGAAACTGCTCTGCGCCGATTTGCCCCCCAAAGGGCAAGACGTCCGATTGAGCCGAATCTCCCACGTTCTAGCCTGCGACCTGAAAAATAATTTTCAAGGGTGGAAAGTCATGATTTCGAGAATGGAACGATCGTGTCCTCGATTCGCCTTTCTCATAGCTCATCTCGTGGAATTGGCTCTGAATGAGTGGAGCTGGTTTTGTCACCAACTCGTACACGGAGGACGCTGGCCGCGTCCACGGACTCAATCTATCTGTTCCAAACGCTTCAGCACACTGCGTATCTTGGTGAGAAATCAAGGGACAGAATTAACGCGCGCGAGAGAGGGCGACAAGCAGTTCAAGGTAGGAAACCCGGTAGGACAGACGAGATTACGAAAACAGCATCGACCAGTAGGTGATCCAGAGCACTTGCGACGGTCGCCCTGAAAGGCACCCAATACGGAACTGGGATCCGGAGCGCCCAAACGGACGGAGAACGATCGTCAAGGATGTCACGCGAGGGGAGGCGGGAGGAACAAGTTTGAAAACCCGAGAAATTCGAAGCTAGAACATGACAACGTATGGCATGGCATTTTCGGGGCAGGTCTTATGACCGGAGAAACACGGTAGTTGCACGGTATCTGAGCGCATAGTAAATTCGAGAGCAGCCTGGGTACGCGCGAGTTTCTGGCACTCTAGCATCTTCCGCGCGGACCCTGTATACCCGACTATGATTCCGCGAGCTGCAGGTTCGGCACCGCCGTGTGCGGATCATTCGCCCAAGTCAAATGGAATCGAAAACTTGTGCAGCAGCCTTTCACGTGCTGTCTTCCGTGGCGGGAAACAGTTCCAGACGGTCGCGGAGCTCAAGGAAGTCCTGACAGCCGAATGGTATGCTCTACCTCAAAAATCGGTTCAGGATTTTTATGAATCGTTGCCAAATCGAATGATCTCGGTTTTGGAAATCCGAGAAGGTTCGACGTAGTAGTAAGAGCTCAGATTGACACCATTTCTGCTGGAATAAATACGTTTTCTAGAAAAAAATTACTGGGTTATACTATTGCATATTGTACTCGAAATTGCATATTTGGATTTGAAATCGGCGGCCTTCGCGCTGATCGCCGGATTCATTGCCCCAAGTTAATGCGTAGCGCTGCTCGAGATCCCATCACAAGCTCACAGAAATCAGAGCACACTTTGGAGTGGTAGAAGGTGATATCGTACTCGACATTTGTCAGGAAGAATCCCTCAGTCGTTTGAACCCGCGAAATAGCAACATTTACGAATTGCTGTTGCAACTTTCCATGGTATAGGAATACGATTTTTTCGGAAGTTCCACCCGGTTGCGGTTCAATCCATGCGATTCATCTATCGCAAAGACTCGAGGGAGGTATGGTGATGACTATCCTTCCTAAGGAAGGATGGTTTCTCAGTCTCCGAGATTGGATATTGAGTGGGTGCTCTACAATATTGACACATTGTGCTTGTGAACGCGAAGACATACCCCTTAAACCTCCCGTGTGAGCGTACTCCGCACTCTCCAAGCTCTATCGGTAGCATCCAAGATCCGAGGCGTTTGAAAATTTCTCGTTGCAAGAATCGGGATTCGGTGCACATGAAATATTCTGTATCGCCGTGCCCCGCTACCGGTGGCCGGCACTAGAGGCAAACGCCACCCTCTAGCAAAACCGCTCCACGCTTTAACTAAAAGACAGCGTCGCTGAGCTGCCTGAACGGGTCGCGTTGGCCGGCGGCGACCGCTCGCACTACCGGTCAGTAGAGTTACCATCAACCACCCGCGCGGTCCGACGACGTCTCCAGAGAGCTCGGCCCCGGTTCTCATTAACTCCCACCAATTCTGTCAGCGGCGCGAATCACTGAAAACACAGTATTTTCATTCTTCCCCCGGATTTAGAGTCCGGTGCGTGATACTCATATTGGCAAGGAGAAACCGGGAGTTTTTCTGTCCTCTCTTCGAGCGCCGTAATCAGGATTTTCCGTCGGGGCAGCTCGACCTACGTAATCATGCATGCGTCGAGGCCCTTCTTGAATGCAAAAACAAAGAAGTTTTGGAAGTCTTTCGTCACTCTCTCGAACTTCTGCAGGACCCAATTTTCGTCCGGATTGCACTTCCAGGAGGATTTGATATCGGGCGCGAAAATCTAATTCAGAGAGAAACAACTTCATCGAGCAATCATTAGATGGAAACGTCATTCAAGCGGAGAAAGCCAGATCGGGTTTTCCTTTCGTTATCCTTTTCACTGACTCCCACAATGTAATCACCAACCTCGAGCATCGTTATTTCAAATTTCTTTGCGTCTGAACCATCAGAGGATCGTTCCGTCACGTGAAGATCTATTAGCACGGAGTATTTCTCTGCTAAACAGCTGAAATTTGCTTTTTCCGGGGAGTTAGGCTTCTTTTGTTGACCTCGCGCTTCGACTCCAGAAAATTCACCCAAGTAACCCACCAGCAGCTTTTGCCCTGTAGATGGGATCATTAGGGTGAGCGTGGCTTGTGTCTGGATTGGGTCTAGTTCGCAGGCCTTCCGTCGATATCCTCTGAACTCGTCTATACTCTGTACCACTGCTCTCTACTGTGGCTCGTCAGTGGTTCGTCGACCCCCTAGGCCCTAGGGGTCAATATCGACCACTTTGGGAACTACTGCTCCATACTCTTACCGTCAAGGTCTGATGTAGAATTCTCTTCGAGCTTGAAATCGCGGATCGGCAGTTCCACTTCTCTCTTACCGAGCAGTATAAGTTTCTGCCTAAATAACACAGAATGTCCGCCGGCACCAGCGCTCTTCTCCAGAGTTTTGATCGCACATCTGAGGAGCTTCGCCTTGACAGCTTCCAAGTTCTCGAGAGGTTCTAGGGGACAGGAACGTAATTTTGTTATACCCGGAGACGTCCCATCCCAGTAACCAGACACCAAATCACTCTCACTCACCGCTAACTCTTCACGCTCTGGAGTCGCTACGGACTCTCACTAGAACCAGAGAAACTAATTCAAAGAGATCTTCTCCCGTCAGACGGAAGAAGGGTGGAACAAACGCGATATCGGGAAGTCCGTGTCAGTGTATTGTACAGCGGTACACAAGGCGTGCGTTCTCTCAAGGCTCAAGCCCCAGATCTGGCTCGCGAAGTACAAATATGATTTGAGAATGAGACCCCGCCGACGCGGATCCCGCTGGGGGACAGCGTGAAGCGGTCGTTGGGTTTTGACGTCCATTCCCTCTGGTATCAGCTGACTCAAACTTCCGAACTTCGATGCGCGCGAATCAATATGCTCTTCGACTCCAGATCGAGATGTTCCGAATCATCACCGCACTCATCAAGGGGCAGCCGGGAGCGAGAATCTTGGTAGCAAGGTAGCGCATGGGAAGTTGGGCGTGAGAGAGAGAGTAATTTGGAGGCGGATATCTGGGATTCGGATGACACGTGATAGGCAAGCTACGTTCTCAATCCGAAATCGTGAGCGAAAGTCATTGAAGTAAAATGTCCCACAGTCTGCGATGTTTTCGAGAATCCTTCACCCGATTGAATCGTCGCTATGGGTTATCTCAACCTGTTTTGTATTTGAATGTTCCTCCGCAGAGAGGAAAGCATGGGATAACTTGCCGAATGAGGTCGGTGACTGTACCTTCTGTGACTGTAGTCTGGACTTCTGCTGTTCGCGAGAGTACGACGCCCAGGACGATCAGAAGTATGACGGCACCGAGCAAGACGCCGAATGTCAGGACACCGACCTTCTTGGAGTTCCCTGGCTTGGGAACGTCCTTGATTCCGAGCGGTTTCCAAATCCTCACAGCGGACGATTGTGTAGTAGACTCGGAGTCTGCTCGCACGTTCTTCCCTGTTCGTGATGTGGACTATGCGGTTTTGAGACATCCAGTAACAAGCATGGAATTTATTCGATCAATCCTGGAAACCCAAGCTTCCGAAGTTTGCGAGTTGTTTCGGAAAGTACCTTGAGCTACCCCCTGGTTTGTTGACGATTCATTCTTATCCATGGGGACTGCAAAACGAGATATCAACGCCGGCGAACAAAGTTGACTTCGTTTTCGCTCTAGATGAGTGGAGCTGGTTCTGGCACCGATTCGTACACGGAGGACGCTGGCCGCGTTCGCTGACTATCTGTTCCAAACGCTGTATCTTACCGCGTATCTTGGTGCGAAATCAAGGGACAGAATTATCGCCGCACGCAACGCTCGCGAGAGAGGGCGACAAGCAATTCAAGGTAAGAACCCGGTAGGACAGGCGAGATCACGAAAGCACGGAGCACTTGCGACGGTCGCCGTGAAAGCACCCAATACGGAACTGGGATTCGGCGCGCCCACACGGACGCAGAACGATCGTCAAGGTCGTCACGCGAGGGGATGCGGAAGGAACTGGTTAGAGCAAGTTTGCCCAGTGCAGTTGTTCTTCAAAACTCTTCTTCAAGGGAACGGGTCTGGATCCCGATTCTGTGGAGCATTCGTAAGTAAACGTTCGTGGTAACCAGTGGATTGCCGTCGAATACATACGTCGATCGAATCACATTTTAGGAACGCGTGATGAATAACTCCGAATATCAGGTTTCGCTCATAATACAATAGTGAGCATAATCTGGGTTGCGCAAGCTGCTCTCGGCGAAAACTTTGGTGCAGAAGAACCCGAATCAGGGGATTCGCTCTTTCTAAATTTGTTTTCGTCGTGAAAACCCGCCGCGTACATACCACAACATGTCCAGGCTTCTGGTAGCGGAGCTCGCAGCTTGTTGAGCCAATCCAAGTTGTTGAGTCATGGTCTCGGGAGGCACGAGGTGTGACATGTTTGGAAAACTTGAGCTCTAACCGAATCTGCGAGTGTCGATGATCGGAGATTGAATCTTTCTCCGCGTTCGTGAATCAATCTCCCTTACTCGTTTTCGAAGCTCTATTTTTAACATGTGCTGTTATCTCTCGTCAACGACTCTGTCCGCGGAGGCTCACCAGAACAGACTCCAGAGTGAGCGGGACTGCTGGCTTCCTTACAAGGCAAGGCCTCTTTCGTGGCGGATAGCATAAAAACTTTTAAAATAAAGATGTCATCACATTGCTTCGTCCGTCTTCTCTCGCTGTCCGCTGAGACTACACTGCGGACTTTCGTCGAGCCCGTGCCAGGACCACAGGAATCGCAAGAAGCTTCTGTGTGATTAGTTCACTCCACGACAAAACCCAAAGCGACTGAACGCGAAACGAGAAACTCTATTACAGCAGAGCAGCGGAAAGTCGCGTGACCGCAACGGCTTCACTGGAAGTGACATTAAAAACCGTTCCTTGACTTGACGACGACCAGGCTGAATCCAGAGTATTTTTTTCTGCAGTGCATGTCCTAATATGGTGTTTGCTCATCCATTTCCTCGTCCCAATTTTTCTTGCGCCTGACTCTTTTCATCCTCAGATATTCTTCCACCGAGATATCCTTCCTGTCTTCTACTCATCGCCTCACAGGGATGGAAGTCGAGAGCTAAGCCTGTTGAAATGAAACCTGCCATCGGACTCGCGAGTTGAGAAACCGCTGCCGGAGGAGAACGAAACGCAAGACAGACTTTGGAGCGAATTCTCGAAAAAGTCGCTACCGAGCGCGGTTTTCCGAAGGAGCATGCGATTTCCTCGACGATCTCATAAAATTTTCCGCTTTGTTCTCAAGCGTGTCGCGGATTATTCTGGGAAACGAACAGAAAGATCTGTCTTTCCGACGAGATGTGAGACCGATTGATACTCATTGTCAGTCACGCGAGTCGACTTTGTGACATGCGATACTTCAGGAGATTCTTTTGTTGCGTGGGCGTATGCGTGGAGAGGACCTTTCCGACGTGAATAACGTCCTCGGTCCGCGGAGAAAGAAAAAAAAAAACGGCGGGAACGGAGAAGCGGGAAAGCAGAGAATCCCAGGAAAGAATATCCGAGCCGGTAAGCTGCAAGAAGGTGCGATACCCGATGGGATTTCTTTCCATCGAAGAATGCAGGGATGAAATAGTGCGAAAAGGGACGGATCGGGCTCAGAAAGTGTGTTAAAGATATAAGAGAAAGACAGCTGTCATCTCTTCCACGCTGAGATTTTTGCCGGCTCTCCATATTTCCATCGAAACAACACCGCGGCTCTGCGTGCCGCTATGCCCGGCCGTCTGTCTGTGCGTTTCGGAACGAAACGAAGAAGAGGGAAATCTCAAGGATCATAGAGAGGGAAAATGTCCTAAAGAGAAACAAACGAAAAAAAAAAAGTTCCCGCGTTTTTTTATCTTTTTTCTAAACGTCGCCAAATACTCAGGTTAGGCTTCCTGAACGAAAACACATGCGGAGCTGAAACGCCACGCTGCCTAAAGCGCGGCTGAAACGATTTCCACTTCCACTTCAACGACCATGTATCTTTCCCACACAAACAGTGCGCGGAACGATGGCTCCCAGTTCTCTAATCGTGCCATCGTATTCGGTTTAGGAGTCATTCATCCCGACGAGTTACCCGAAGCAACACTGCGGACTCTCCACCGTTACGTCTTCGAGTGCAGTACGTCTTCTACGTCAAGCACGTCGCTCCGTCCACTACTGCTCCGTCTAGTACGTCCACTTGTCTCGCTCCCAGTATAACTGACACACGGACGACGAATTCAGCACGTCCCAGTGGCCCGTTGAAAGAAGACTCAAAGAAGACCGCTGCAAGCGGGAACAACGAGACCCCATTCATATATGGGAGGCCTTCACTCGTCTGGTGTCGCTCGCCATAACACGCCTCGCGGCCACGGCGGCGATTTCGGGCGAGAGTCCATCCGTTCGTCTGTCCATTCGGCCGTTTTCTCGGTGTTACGTCCCGTCCCACAGCGTTTCCCCCCGCTTACATGTCCACTCGTCCGCTCGCTTGTGCACCCGTCAGCTCATATGTACGGAAAGGGACGAAAATCGAGCGAAACGCCGGGCCTGTCTCGTCGGTTGGAAGAAGGCCGACCAGTGCCCATTGAGAATGACTGATTCTGACCTCGACACCAAAGTTTGAATCCTACCGCGAGTTCTACCGCGAAACTCGATTATCGGTTTCAAATTCTGATCAACTGAATTCTGGACAGGTAGAATCAGGTCTACCACTTTCCCAAACGCGATTAGAGGGCAAACTTTTCCTACGGCGAGCGGAACGTGGCCCCGTGGTTTTGTAGGTCTCATTGTAGATCTTCGTTGAGGTGTCTTCATTGAGGGGTCCCTGTTAAGGGTCCCCGTCGAGGCGAAGAGGGGCGGTGGCTGTTGTGGGGGGAACGGGACGCACGGAGAATGGACGAGATGCGACCGACGTTGTCAAAATGATTAACGACGTCCAAATACAAAACGAGACACCGAAAGTGTAGCCGAGAGGAATCGAGAGACACCCTGGAAGAAGAAGAAAGAATGGGAACGAACAAAAGCGGGAGGAGACACACAGACTGAGTGAGGACAGGATGACACAGAAGTAAACCAGCCGTTGGCGGTGGTTGAGACAACGTCACCGACGGAACGAAAACGTGAGAAAAAGAGGACGTTGGTCAAATTACGCCGGAAGAAAAAGTTGGAATCGCTGCCTGCCTGCCTGCCTGCCTGCCTTTCCGTCCGTCTCCCGCTGTTCTTGCTCAGAAGCCGCTTTTCGCTGACAAACGAGCCCGGAAACTCGGACAAGAAAAACGAACAAGGAACGGAGCCGCAGATTTTGGAGCGAGATTTGATGTTCCGCAACCAGGGATTTCTCTAGATTCTCTGGACGAACTTTTTCTCGATGATTATTTTGAAAATCTCCAGCATAGCAAAAGTTGACAATCTTGTTCAGAGCCGAAGGAACAACGCCTCATTGTCAGATTGAAAGTTTGGGCCCAGCCTTCCTTTCCGGTTCGATATTGCTAGAAATCCTCGTTTCGGGTTATTTTCCAGGTGGGGCAGGCGCTTTTCATGCTGTACTGCTGCCGCTGCTCAGGTTCAAAGTCCCTGGCATTCCACCCTCTGCTGATGTTGCTGTTGACATGAGTGCGATGATCAATTCGTGATGGATTAGCTCCAGTTTTTAGCCTTACAGATGCTTCTTTTGCTTCTAGCGAGCCAGTTTTTGTCGAGCTTTTCCATCAGCCGACAGAGGACGCGACTAGATGAATGACAGTCTTTCCTTCAATCTTCTTGGAAGGCGACAAGAAAGCGTTGATTGAAACTAGTCCCCATCATCCTGAGAGGCTCCCGGGAAAGCGAAACGTTTCAGAGCTTTTCTGGAAGAATTTTCCGAGTTCCCTATCAAGCATGACGGAAACTTTTCAAACCCTAAAAACTACAAATATTTCCGAGCATTCTAGTTTTT
This sequence comes from Neoseiulus californicus, assembly GCA_028455905.1. NCBI lineage: Eukaryota > Metazoa > Arthropoda > Arachnida > Mesostigmata > Phytoseiidae > Neoseiulus > Neoseiulus californicus. Next base: position 12,633,312 of record JAMQGS010000006.1, on the reverse strand, counting down.
GTCTGTTTTGTGAGTTATCGGGACCAGAGGAGCTCGAAGAAACCATGCAGGCTGGCGCGTGGCCTGACAAGCGTTAGATATTTTTTCAATTTTTTTGTCGCGTCACACAAAAGTCATTCTCGACTCACATCCGCTGCATCGAGTCTGCTACAACTGGAGGCAACCAATGTTTGGTTGGCTTCGTAGCCTCGAGCTCCCAACGGCGGGTATCGATTAATCGGAATTGGCCAGCCACACAGAGCCGAAACAAAAACTGTCTCTGCTCTTGTCATGCTTTTTCATTTTTCTCGGTAGCTAGTGATGACGTCTCTGTGAACGTGTGCAGCACTCCGCCTCGGGAAGATTCCGAATTCGAGACACGACTCCTCACTGTTCGCTGCCACTGTCTGTTCCGCGTTGCCAGTAGACTTCAGTATGTACGACGAGTGTAAACTATTTGTTACAGTGAGACGTGATCTTTCCCTATCGGGAAATCTCCCTCTCGAAATCCATTCTTCCGCTTCCGCGTGTTTTTCCCTTCTCCGTTTCTTTCCAACGCTCGGGTTGGTTCTCGCCGACCTCGGAGAACTGTGGTCTCGGTCGGGTGGGAAGAGGTCATGTGAAGCTCAAATCGATTGGAAGCAGGATGATCACGATATTGAAGAAAAAAAAATTCCACAGTTCGAGCGAACGAGGTTTTCCTGGGGATTGTCCTGTTCGAGGGAGAAAACAGAGAGAGAGAGAGAGGGGAAAATTTCCTATTCGTGACCCCGATCTCATTGACGAAATCGCGCAACTTGTGCTCGAATCCAGGGGCGCGAATCTCGCTCGAGGACGCAAGAAAGCAGGCGTCAGGAAAAAACCTCCGGGGGACGCTGAAGAAGAATGAACACAGAGTATCTTGAAAAGAAGTATGCGTGACTCTTCCAGCAGCTGGCTCCACTTTTGCAGGTGGAAAAAAAGTCCATTCGCCTCGAGTCATTTGTCATTTGCGCGGGCTCTTTCAATTTTTTCGTTCGCTCCTCCACCGCGGGTGCTTCCGTTCTTTCACGGCGTTTCTTCAGTGTAAGTTTTCCCGCGTCAACTTCTGCGAACCGACTGAGACTTTTCGTTCCCTTTGTCGACAGCTATGCCCGTTATTTTGATGACGTGGCCTGATTTTCGAGTGAATCTCGAATGAAAATGTGGCATGCCTTACTCTGAGAAACGCTTCGTTTGATTCAGAGGCGAAATGCGATCCACTTGGAGGACGGTTATGAATTGTATTCAATGAGCGTGGAGCGATCGAGTTACTGGTCGGGAGATGATGCATAAATAAGATCTGAGGTGTTTCCTGCTGGTGGAAACAAGTGAATATTTTCGTCATTCGGCAGCACTGCTACGAACTCCGATAATGGAAATGATGTGGACAACCATTCAACGCTGATACAGGGAGTCATTCTGTTTCATCCTCCTTGTTTTTCGAAGAGTATCGTGGCAGAGAACTCCAACCCTGACCTAAAATTATCACCACAATCTCTTAAAATGAGAGTGTCTTTATTCCTGTTCCGTACAAGAAGTTTCCGCATCGATACATCGTTCCCTCGCACAGGGATTCTCCCTCAAAATTACAATTCGTATCGTCTTTCGCTCTTCCAGTAGAGTCAGCTCCCCGTCCTCTCATGGACCAAACCAGTACTCTACCGACCCGGTGATAAAATATTCAAATTTTTCCACTTCCGAGACCTTGTCTAATGTGTCTGTATTGGGACGATGCTCGATGGACAAAATATCGAAGATCATCATCGAATCGTCCCTCATCGACCGCCGTCACCTTAGTTTGCGACTTATCAAGATTGGAGAAAGACACAAAAGAAAACGATATTATACTCTGTCCCAAACATAGAAACTGTCAGAATGATGATTCCTATAGTTCCTCCCTAACCCGTCGAAGGACCGTAGGTGTTGAGCGATGAACTTGATTCACTTCATTTTCCGGTGTTGGATAATTCTGTATTGTTTTCAATATCCTCGTCTCCATGAGTATCAATAATGGTTCAAGATTTCTTTGTACACATATTTACAGCAAATTTTGATTCCATGACATTTGTCGAGCTTCAAGTGAGCTCTCCCCGTTGTTGCAGTAGCTTTCTAGAATCTCTGAACCCGTCCCGAAACCGCTGTCTCTTGCAGCTGACCCCGATTTTCTGCGGGTCACCTGAACTTTTCTGCTCATTCGGATGTCCTCGACGTCACGTTTAGAGGCGATACTTGTCTCTAGAGATTACAGTGGTTCTACTTCCGACTGCGTCATCATGCGATCTTTTGGATTCCCAGAACCAGGATGAAGGATGTTCAGTATAAGACCAGGAGTCGAAAAGGTCTTATTCATCGCGGTATCCTCGTTCGAGGTCCATCCCCAACGAAATGCCCACGAGTTTTTTCTCCCAAACATTTTCCCCCCGTTTTCCACCCAGAAATTCCTCTGGAGAAGCTCAGGGAAGCACTTCTCCCCTGTTTTCGGAGTTATTCGTCGTATCTCGCAAGGTTTGAGTATTCATTGGATCACAAGAACCGATCTTCGAGAGACCGCGCCACGGGGACGCTGCTTCGCAGTCGCACAAATTCTGAACATCTTTTTTACAAACACGGAGATCGCATGCTCCGTACAACGTACAACTCATTATCGGGATGCTGATGGTTGCCGTAGATGGGTGGCAGCTGTTGTCCAGCGCCACCAGCGTTGTGTTGCCCATGCGGCAGATGAGGAGCATCGTACAGGACGTAAGGTCCCCTCGAGGCTCCGTACATGCTCGGCACGGGGGCCGGCGCGTAGATCGTCGGTACTGGATGCACTCGCGACATTGAGCTGCTGTTCAGTACAAAGTTGTCTCCCGGTTGAAGAGACTGATGCGGAAGCAGATCGAGAGTCTGCAGCTCTGGCGTTTGTTGAACCAGATCCAGGCCGGGGCTAAGTCCCCCCTGGCCCGGAGAAAGCCAGGGTCAGCTGTTCGGCGGCTCGAGCTGAACGTCGTTCGTGGGGATTTCTCGTGTTTTGCGATCTTTGTGTCGACGACAATAGAGCAGAACGCTCGCGGTGGCGATCACGACAACGGCCAATAACGAACCCAACGCAATCGCTAGATACATCACAGGAAACTGTTGACAGTGTTCAGGACGCTCGTCGTGTCCTGACGGACAGTGCACGGTCCCGTCGCACCAGAGCTCCGGTGAAATGCAGGCACTCAGCTCGGGACACTCGTAGAGGCAGTTGACGTTGCGCAACGTCAGGCCCGACGAGGTTCTCAGAAACGGTTTCGTCACCTCGAGCCAACGGACCTTGAAAGCTCCGGCTTTGACGGCGATAGCTTCCACGAGGACCCGATCTACGTTGCGTCGGGTGACTCCCCGCGGCAACCGCTCCGACTCGTTGTACCAACTCAACGAGAAGAGGTCGAATTGTTGTTCGGGCGGCAGTGCTTGTTGTTGTTGCTGTTGTTGTTCCTTGGAAGCGTGGAACGCGTCCGTGGTCAGCGATTTAGCATCGCCATTGGCATTGATGTTAACGTTGTCGTCGTCTGTGCAAACGACCGCCACCGGGTCGGATATGCCGTCGGCGTACACGACGAATTTGTTTGCCATCGGGTTGCAGGCCGCTGCCCTGGACCCGTCGTGGCCCTGGAATTTCAGGTAGAGGTACTTTTTCGGACTCGACTCGATGTACCAACGGCACCGGAGCGGTGTGTCCTGAGAATTGACGTCTTTCGCCACGAAAGTCAGCTCGCCCTCGGATCCGTTCCTGCGTGCAGTACCTCCCTCGCAACTCGTAGCCGGTCTGAACTCGTACGACGCCTCGAAACTGAAGTTGTTAAAGTCCTCGAGCGCCGACATGCCCTGCACGGTGAACGACAGCGTGACGTTGTTGCCGACCGATTCGATGAGAATCGGTTTTCGGAGCTGCGACGTAGTGTTGCAGAAGCAGCCCATCGGAGTAAATGTCTCCCCCCAGTGATCTGTCACTTGGATCATCGAGATCTTCGGTCCGTTAGGTCGTGACGAAATCATCCGGCAAGTGTATCGTTGCGTTGCCTCATCGTAAAAATGGGAGCACTGCGTCGTGGGTAGGTTGAGGTTGGTCAGATAGATGCGCAGCTTTTCGCTTGCCATCCCGGAGAAGTAGTACGAGCACGTGATGTTTTCACTGCCGCCACGGCCATACATGAAGACGTTTTTTGGCGAGGCGAAGTGGCCGAATTTTGATGTGCTGCTTTGGAAATGACGGTGGCACGGCCCGTGGTGGGGCCCCATGTCCACCCCCGCCTGTTCTGTGTCGACGAACTCGTAGCGGGCGACGAACGAGCTCCGCCGCAGAGGAATATCCGAAGATTTGTAGAATTTTTGTCGGATGATCAGATCCGAGCCCGTGGACAGATAGCTGTCGTCGGGCAGACGGCACGGCCGCAGCGGAATGTTCTGAGGAAACTCCGCCGCCCGCGCGCAGATTCTCGGCGAGGTTTTCTCGCAGAATCGCCGCACAGAGTGGTCCATCGAGGAGTTCGAATCCTGGAACAGTGCCTGAGCGCCAACGTCGACGATCTCCAGGGATGCCACGTCGCACTTCTCAGCGTTCGACCAGCGCTGCTTATCCTCAACGAAATACGACAGGAAGTACAGCCAGACCCTGTCGTGGATTCCGCGGCCCTTGAAGTGGAACGAGCACGTGGTGTTCGGAGGAATCGTGTGGTTCGGGGTGTAGATCCTGCCGCGTCGTCGTGCGCGGCTTCCATCGATTTCAAAGCTGCACTTTCCGCCGGGTTCCACGCGGTACTCGTCGACGTTCACGAAACGCACCTCGACGTCGAGTTCGAGCTTCGAGGCGTACAGTTGTTGTGCACCAGCAGAATTGAGCTCGACCGTGACCTCCGGACCGGAGGACACGATCTCTGAAAGGGCACCGGACCCGCAAAACCTCGACAAAACGCTGGCTTGGGAGGTTGCGCCGTCGTATATGCGGACGGCGTCCCCCAAACAGTCCGAGGTCAACGAACGTTGCGAGCTCGCTCCGCCAGGTGAGTTGCGTCCGGTGTAGATCGAGATCTTGTATTCGTTCTTCTGAGAAAGCACGATCTGGGCTTGGGTTCCGGGCGGTGAGGAAAGATGGCGGATGGTGAAACGACAAGTGAAGTTCCTCAGGTAGAAGCCGGGGAAATTCGGCGATCGGATTTTGCATTTGTTGCGATTGCAGTTTTCGAAGGTGCGATCGCAAAACGAGCCGGGGGTCCGGAGCCCGAGGTCGATGGGGTCGTTGGTGTCGCCGTAGCGGGTGCGCGAAGGCCTACTCGGATGGAAGCGATATGTGAGGTACAGATTGAAGCTGTACGCGTGCAGTGAGGCGCGGTTTGGGATGACCACTTGCAGTGTGACGTTGTTCCGTTCCGAGAAGAAAATCACTGGACCACCGGTTGTGATGAGGTCCCCGCAGAATCGTCCAAAATCCGGCTGGGAAAGTTCGCCGCCGTCGTAAAACGACGACAGAGGCGCCGCAACCGGCTGCCGACCCGCGGCAGAGAGAAATTGGGTGAAGCCTCGAGTTTGTGACGTTCTCACAATCGGGGACGATGACGTCGGCTCCGTTAGAGCTAGATGGCCGTTGTAACAGGACGCACTCTGATTCCTGAAACAGAGAGAGAGGAGGCGAATGTTAGAACGTTTCAGACCCGACGACGCGACGTACGATGTAAACGCGGAAAAAGGAGGCCGAAAAACACCCCTCTCGTCTCGCGTGCGATATCGGTATTCGTCTCGGCTTATTGCTGCGTGTACGGTTCCTAAGAGAGCGATTCAACCATAAACAACGGCAGCTAAAGGGCTCGCTTGAAGGTGCGCCGAAGGATAAAAACAAGCTCGCTGAAAACACGGCGAAAACGAGGCCGACGGCGAGCGGGATAACGTGGTCAGAGTTGAGCCAACCTGCCTCCAGACGAAACAATACCGAAAAGGGATCGCATTCGAGTTTTTGTCCAAGCCGTTGGGGAAGAGGGACCCGTGGGCTGGCGTTTCGGAAATGTTTCAGCGTACGTTTTCTCATCGCGTAATCCATCTTGAAACCTAACGAATCGCCGGAACGGCTCCCAATGGAGAGCAAAGGCTATGAAAGGGTTGCTCTATGCCTCGGCGTTTCGTTATAGTGCGTGGACATGTTCCATATGTGCAATGTACATCGCTCCGAATGCCAAGGACGACGGGAGAGAGGTGATGGAAAGGAGGCGATGGGAAGAAGCGAGATGCACTTAGTTTCAGCAATCGATCCCGAATTCGAGAAAGATTGAGGATAGATGATACTCATCCGAAGATGAAGTCAGCGAATCATCTTTTAGATTGATCAACTCGACGGCTCCAACCAGCACAGGAGCGATTACTCCGCGTCGATGAATACAAGAACCCGTCCTCTCCCTCTCTCCCGAATCACAGCGTTGAACTAGGGGATTACTTCTGCATTGAAGGTAGATGAACGCATGAATGGAGAAAATAAATGAATCAATGGAACGGACATGAACGAATGAATGGATTGCGTGGTTGGAGCTCCGAGGGCAGAGATCTGTTGGCGAGTGTGGGGGCTTAGGCGTTTTGATTTGAGGCCAGCCAGCTGTTTGGATGGTTGGCTGGACGGCTTTAGAGTTGGTTGACGCAGAACCACCGAACAGATGACGAACAGACCCCGGAGAACGACCATAGAGGATATACTGAGAGGCGACTAGGCTGTCGGAGTCGGTGAGCGAGCAAAAGGAAGGAAAAATAAGCGAACTACAACGAACGAAGGATTCTTAGCAGGTAGAACACGTCGGCTCATTTTTCCCGACGAAAATGTCGGTCACGTCCCGGCCGTCTGACCGTCCGGTCGGCATCCCACCGAGTCTCGCTGGCTGGCCAGTCTACCATCTGCGGACAAGCAGTCGATATTTTATCGGTGCTCCGAGAAGCCAGTTTGCACATGACTGCGAGCGGGAGAGAACCCAACGGTGGGAGGGCGAAGTCATGATTAGCGCCGGGATCACATTTTTCCTTTGACCAGGCGCGTCCGTACAGACTCTTTCGCACGAACAGAAAAACGTACGTAATCGATTATCGATCGCGTGGGCAGAATTGGAATAATTGGTCGTTTGATCTTTCGTCGTCCCTTTGGTTCGCAACAGGCGGACCGTAGGCGAGGCGAGTCACTAGTCACCACGCGGACGTGCATCCTGCATTCCAGCGGAAAATAAAACTCACCCGACCGCTTGCCTCACGAACGAATTCCAGGGCGTCCACGTTCCACGATGCGGGATTTCCCAAGGCAGAATCGGTCGCGAACAAACCCGCACTATTCCTAGCCAGGCCGCGTATCACGCAGTCCGAGCAAAACAAGACGGATAACGGGTAAGAAACGAATAGCGAGAGGAACGGAGAAAATGCGTGAGAACAAAAAGTCTTGCAAACCAGTTGTTCGTAAAGAAGGCTTTGCCCTCGCTATTGCGCGCCGGATCTTGCTCGCTGGCTGTTTGGTTCACTGGCCGAAAGCAAGCGATTGCATTCGCCACAAGCCGCTTTACTGCATCGAGGGAGCTTATGCGATCCAAACGCAGAAGTAGCGGCGGCGGCGGCGGCGGCGGAGGAGGAAGTAGGAGGACGGGAACAGCGCACGACATCGTTCAACAACGGCGGAATTCACCCAAACAATTTGGAAGAGCTGGAGGAATGAGGGAGAGCAGCTTAGGCTCTGAATCCCGCAACCCCGACTTTGAAACCAACCTCCGCCGTTGGTGCTTCGGCCGCAATGGTGCTGTTCCGCTGAAGGGGAGCTTTTATAGTTAACCGACGATAGTATCGGCTATTCCATTTAGCGCTGGCTCCTGCCATTGCTTCCCCTCCTCTCTCGTGAGCCGGAGAGTCGGAGGTATGCCGGCAACTATGTTGCGAACAATGAACTCCTCATCAACGGAGCGAATCAAGTTCCCATCGACCGAGGGGACAGCGATAGCAACAATGCGTCACAACACCCACGTTCGCGTGCAGAGACCCAGAACATCAGTGTCAGCAGCTCTGCGCAAGAGTTCGAAGAGCTGCTGCGAGAGTCTCTCATTTGCACTTCTGTTTGTTCCGTTTGCAGCTAAAGAGCCGACTCGATGACTCTAAGGCTCCTCTGGGTACTTTCCTCACCTCTTCGGCCCCGTGCTGAGGAATCGTTCCTTTCACGCCAATTCCCTCCCTCCTTCCCACGTCCCCGATTCCTCGCTCCTCGGTTCAGTGACGTTGCTATCCGCTCGCTTGTTATTCATCGGGCTAAACATGCTGATGCAAGATCTGCGCCTATCCGTCTCGTCCCAAACGAATCCGGAGCTCAAGATCGATTGAGTTTTCGTTTCGTCGTAATTTTCCTCATTATTCCTCGTCTCCCCGTCTCTTTCCGTGCATCTTACATTTTGAATTTCATTCATTTATATTTTAACAGCTCGAATTTTCGTTTTCAGCAATCATTCTGCTCGGATTTCCCTCTTTCGAAACGCTCGAGAAAAAATATGGCGATCGGATCGGATCCTGAAACCATGTCGCGGAAACGGGAAGTCGAACGGGAACGGGAAACCGTGTCATTCGCCCGAATGCAACTTCCGCGCACATCGAGAGGCGGGAAAAGTTCAAGTCGGCAAAAAAATAGTTCTGATGCGAGAAGTGGCACGAAGTTCCCAAGTACGTCCGATGAGGGAACGGGAATTCGGTTCCGTTTCAGTGGGACTGCGTGCTGCATGTACAGACGTGACTGCGGAGACACTTTGCTCGCCAAACGGCGGCGAAACTCTTTGCTTCATCTGACGACGACGACCGACGGCTGCTTTTCCGGCAGCGACGACACTCAACTCACCTGTCACTCTCGAGAGATCCCACTTGGAAGTTGAGGAACGTGAGCTCGACGATGTCACCGTATTCGGCACCCGCGGCGACAAAATGCATCGTGCACACGAACGGCAGGTTTCGCTGGAACGGTTCCGCGATCCGTATCGGGTTTTTGCTCCCGATCTCACCGAAAAACGTCCGGTTGCAATCTGTAATCGAGAGCCGATCCTTAAACCAAGCCGTAATAGGAGGCGGTTTTCGATAACGAAGCGCGGTTTCAGGGAAAACGCGAGGTGTCGCTCAGCGTTCAAATCCTCGTGGGATTGATCGGAAAAACCCGAGGGAGTCGGTTCCACTTCAAGATCGTGGCTTCAACATTCTGACGTCCGAGATAAGGAAAACGTCGGATTTTAAATCTCATGATGACTCACTTGTGCATCCCATGGGCTCATCGGATGTGTCACCGCAATCATCCGTTCCATCGCAGTACTTGTTGAGAGCGACGCAACGTCCGTTATCGCATTGGAATTCGGATAGCTTGCAGCCGCCGCCGCCACCGCCTCCTGTGTTGGCCGTGGCTCCTGGTCCTGTAGCCTGCGAAAGGACGTCCTGAGCGGCGAGGCCCAAGAACGCCAGCAAGGCCCAACAGAGAGGCCAATCCATGTTACATCAACGACCGTTGCCAACTTGTCATCGCGACTACCACGACCTGGAATCAAAAGCTGAACATCACTTAGACCAAACATCAGTGAATCACGACCTTGAGCAAAATCGACAGTTTAACCCCGTTGAGTTTTATGATCGCAAGTTCCTCCATGGAATAGGTGCGCTACCTGTCCAGATGCTGGAATGAAACTTTTCTCTTGAAAAATAAGGCAGCTTGTGGGAACCCTTTTGGATGTGTCAACAAGAGCTCGCTCCGTATTTTTGTAGGCTTCGGACGCCAGGAATCTAGTTCTTCTGAAGGACGCGACCCTCGAAGGTCGGACCTCGTGCAATAATAACAACGTAGCATATCCCGCTCCGCGGATATTTGCGACGAAGTTCCGGTGCGAATCGTTCGGATATGAGGTGCTAGTTTGATACATATTCGATACATCTGCATCAACCGTGTCCCACGGCAGCTGGTTAGCACAAGCAAAGCAACTCTGCAGGATCGATTCAGAGCCTGCTGTGTCGTGAACATGAGTTTCGGAACTCTTTCTCGAAAACACGACATCGGCAGTTAATTTTCCGGATCGAGCCGCTATTGCTATGACCACACGGCGACCCCGCCAGTAGAGCTATTTTTCTGGAAGCCGTCGGGTGAAGCGGTCGAGGTAGTTGGGGCTCACGCGCTCCGATGCTCGTTCATGTTGCGCGGCGGACGATACGGCGCGGCGGCGAGTCATCTCGAGTGTGAGATCTACGCGAGCGGGAAAACCAACCGAGCGGCCAGCTGTGATCCAACACCAGCGAGAAAAAGTTACGTATGCGATACGTCGAACACCGAGTGACAAAACATACCACGTCAGCTGGCTTATCTTGCAGCGAAGAATCCGCCGAGTGACGTGGGTGGCCGACCTCACCAACGCGAAAGCTCAAGGTTAGGCGAACTCTCCCACTTGCCTGCGAAGATTTGGAGCCTAACAACTCTTTCTGAAACTACGCTATTCTAGCAATGGATCCACTCGAGTGTTTCTTCCACCTGTCTCATTCGAGCTCGAACCCTTGGTAACATACTCCGGACCTGGACTTGGGACTTTCCCACTCCCCCGCTCCCTGTCGGAAACCAGTTGGCCGAGCCTATGGCCTCCCCGGACTCGAGCGAAATCCGGCTCGAAACGTAGTACACGAGTGCGAGGGAATATCCATTCCACTCGCGACTGGATGATGGATTGCGCCAACAGGAGCTTCGAGCCTCCGACGGGCTGGACTGGCATGTGCATAGTCAGAAATACCAGGCCCCGGAGCCGTCGCAGCGAGAAGGACTGCGAAGTCCTAAAACAATCCGTCGGCAGGACATGAGGGGGAATCCAACATTTCGCGTCTGGCCTATGTTGGCCGAAGATGGTACAGGTACGGCCAGGTTATGCGCACCCGAAAATATGAGCGAAACTTATCCTTTGTTGGAACTTCCTCTCCTCCGCTGTGGAAGTCTGATCGTTGGGATCGATTGCTCGTGAGATCGGTCGTCGACTCAAGTGAAGAACGATTGCAGCTTAGGAACGACCTCTCGATGCCCGACCACCGGATGATCGTCAGCGAAGTCGGCAGCAATGTCAAAAGCAATATCAATTATTGAACAATGCGAGCACAAGAGATCAGACTCGTTTTCTGCTTGTGTTCGAGTCATAATCGTTCCCGCCGGCGGCGGCGTTGCTGCCATGACGACCGTTTCCAGCGTTGTCATTAGGCTCGTTCTCGATCACTGATTATTTTTGATTTGCGTTACTTGACCCTGCTTCTCTCTCCTTGGAAATCCTCCTCGGAAGATGACGTTCCTTTTTTCATTCTACAGCTTTGCGGAAGTGGGAATCGCACTCCAGATGGAATATTTGGCGCGCTCCTTCGACAAACCAAAGTCATCCACTCTGAGCCTTTCTTCCGAAACCTGCTGTTTGAGCGTTCCATTCGGTACCCAACCGCAGATGATCCCTCTCAGAGTCACGGCGCGGAACCCCGGGGCGCTCCGCACAGCCTGAGAGTTTGACTATCTAAATACCATGGCACAGTTCAAGATAGGAGATGAGACTTTGTGGGAAAGATATTTCAGAAAGACGACGCTGCGATTTCGCTCTTTTTTTGCGTCACTTCGTTCCAAGTTGGCGACCATGGACTGTCCAGTCGCCTGGAAACGGTGAGAACTCGGAACTTCTAACGATGAAATATTGCCAGGGCTTTCCGAATCCCATCGTTTTTCTAAGAACGTACCGCGAAGGAGGGGGATCATCCCGACGGAACAAATCCCGACGCCCGCCGGCTTTCCGTACAAAGCCTGTCAAGTGGCAACTTGTCGTCGTGTTTTGCACATATATTGCTCATTTCAAACTCCGCGAGCATCTGCATAAGCGGACGCGAGCAGACGAACGGCCTCGTCGGAGTTGTTCCGTCGTCTAACTCTCAAATCTCTGACCATTTAATCCGATCGCGCGGGATTTCAGCAACACGAAGTCGCAAATCAACCGAGAGTGAAGCTTTTCCCCGAATGCATTCGTCGGGCAGCCCGGCGGACTTGCCGTATTGAATCGATGGAGCCGTTTCGATCGCTTCACCCGCACGGTCTTCCCGCACGAGGACATAGCCAACGATGAGTGGAGAGGGCCGTAAAAACGCTGCTGTGATGTCCATCCCGCGGAAAACTCGTAATCTGTTGAATACATTAACACGCCCGTCTGTGTCACACTGTGCCGTGTGAGAGCAGATGTTCCGAACAACTATGAATCCGCCCCTCCGTCTGGCATACCGTCTGACCGAGTCAGCGCCCGAAGCCATCCCGCATTCATTTTGATTGCACCGCACACCGTTCTCCTTCCCGGACCGTTCTCCTGTTTCCCGATCCGCCGGCTGTCCAGGATCTCATCGTCTTTCTGGCTTCCTCCTGGTGGTGTTCTTTCACATATCCACTGAATACCATCGAGGATTGCCGGAGCGTCAGATCGGGAAACATGTCATTTTGCCGCAAGATTCCTGTTTTCCCATTCCCATCGGTACTTCGGATATTCTCCCAGATCCCTCTGTTGGAGTCGAGGCTTTCTGTTTCGGCTCGATTTTGGCAGAGGTGAAGTTAACAGGGATCGTTGATGAAAAACGTTTCCTGCGTACTCGAGAGGCAGAAGATGAAAGGCAGGTTTGCATATCGGAGAAGAAAAATAAACGCGCAGAAAAAAAGAGAGAGAAGAGTAGGCGGTTGAAGGGGCTCTGCATCATATCGCCGACGACACCATATATCACTAGATTGACAGGTCGCCCGGAAAGCTGCGTTCTTGCCTGCCCGCCTGCCAGCCATTCTCCCTCCCTCCCTTCCTGCTTGCCCGTTTCGCTTGCAGACTGAGCTTGCAGCGAGAGGGCCTCCAACCGACCTCGAGAGTCAACTTTGGATTTTGGAGGTGACTATATTTCACGAGGCTTTTCCAAACTTCTGCCGTTCTGCCGTTTCGTTCGTTCGACTCCCTACGTTGCGTTCCGACAGTTTCCGAGCGGTTGAGGATTTTCCGGATTTGCTTACCGTCGGTGGAAGATTTACGATGTTCGATTCTAGTTCTGAGATCTGCATGATTTCGGTTCCAACGTTCGGGTTCCGACTTTTCCGCAAAAAGGATCATAAACCTCGCAGCTTGATCTCCGGGATCCGGCTCACAGCTCTTCGCCCCAACCTCCTCTACCCTGACCAGCTATTTTTAGGCTGAGATACGTTCCTCCTGCTGACATGAATCGCTATCTCGTTTCTGCTTTCTTCTTTTCGTTTCATCTCGAAAGTCATTCAATTAGGGATCCGATGGAATCCGGAGCGCGCGCATAGCTCTAAACCGCCTGCGAAGCCGACAAAGACAAGTGTCAAACAGTTGTTCAATCGCTTTTGAATGATATAGGTAGGTGTTTGCCCCGGGACTATGCGCCGCATTCCTCTCGCCATTGTTCGGCTGACTCGCTCAATCTAGGCGTTCGACTCAATCTATCCATTCAGCACATTCCCCTGGATTTCTCGAGTGTTTTCTCCATTTTGAGGCTAATTCGCCAGCTCCGAGGCGAGAACTCGAGGGTGACACGCGCTACCGAGTTTTAAAGGCTCATTTTGAATTATTTTCCGTCTTTGCTCCGATTTACTCGTTTCTTCAGATCCGGTTCAGTTTTCCCCAGTTCCCTGTGAGTTCTTTTCCGGGGCGCCATTTCGAGGACCATTTCGTCCACGGGCCGAGGGAAGGGGGAGCAAAAAGATACAGAGGAAGCGTGATCGCAATCAAAACCAGCTTTCGTGCGATTGCGGAACCCGGCGCCAACCCACTGAGTCGCGGACAGCGTCTGAGGACCCAACGTCACCATCAACACGATCGTCGTCGACGTCTTCGACATCGTTGAGAAGATTTACATTTAGAACGGCTTAAGACATAAAGCGATAGACGCGCCGAGTTCTCGGGGTCTCGTTCCGCCTTTTGATGTTTTGCTTCTTGCCAAACCAAACAAAGTCGTCTACTCCTCTTTTATTTCATCGTACGCCTCGAGTCGCCCTCGCCCCTTCCGCTGCTGCCCGTCCTCTTGTGTCTCGTGCCATCAATTCCCGTCCGTGTCTCTCGACGGCGGAGCGTCAAGAGGACGGACCACTTCACTTCGGGGCCAACCCTTCGTCGGTCGTCAACTCCTACACAGAAAAACCCTTCGGGCTTTCATCGTCCTCCTCGAAGGTCCTCGTCTGACAAAACCTCTCCGATATCCGCGTGCTCCCATCTCATACCATCCTGATGGCCTCTATTCATTGTCTGGAGATTTTTTTGTGCGAAAATATAGGCATGGATCGGATTACATCGGGTGATACCTCTTGCAGCGAAAGCTCGTTACAGCGAACCTTTCGACGACCAGTGTTTTTCCTCCTCCCTGATTCGCAAAGTTCTCTATATGTCACGGAATGCCCTTCCAGCGTTGAAAAGGCTTGCAACCCCCTCGAGTCTCGCTCTGACGACTTTCGGGCCTTTCTCGGCGTTTCCACGGGGGGTCTGCGGCCATGTGGCCGCCCGAGCCAGCCTGAAGAGTGGAACAAGTGTTCCCGCGTGAGAATTGTCTGAATCGGCGTTTTGAGTGTCTGCTCCCGTCTGCTCTCGGTCCGCTCTTGATTCAGAGCCGGGACAGAAGCTCTTCTCGATAACAAAGACCATGGAGAGGACGGGGGGACGACGATGGAGACGCGGATAAAAACGGGGAGGAGGAGCAGAAGGCGAATGAAGACGTCGTCGAGCCCCTCACGTTACTATTGACTTATTGGAATCCAATGAATACACAAAGAAGCCGTCCGAAAACCGTCCGAGCGGGCAGGCGGGCGGGCAGGCGGGCGGACGACCAACCGACCGACGTAGCCAGGAGCCAAAGATGGTGCACGACGATCCATCGAGTTGGCCAGCCGAACTTGAAACTCGCTCGCTCGCCCGCCGAAATGAGGTCCGTCTATTGACCGAGAGGAACAGAAGGAGAGGGAAACGAGCAGGTGGAGAATGGAAAGGTAAAGTCAGAAGTAGCAGGGGGTTTCGACTTCAAAACCAAGGTCTCCTCCTTCGAGATACCTGGGCAACTTTCCCTAACCTCGAATCGGGCAGAAGGCCGACTGTTGATGGATAGCTCGCGAATTCCGTCGTTCCACTCATACGGCAGGGTTCGAATCCTTCGCATCGAGTTTTGCCGTGTAGCATACGCGGCCGGTGTGGGGGCTGGTCACCAATAAAGGTCGTCGGGGACAAAGAGTTCGAGATAGAAGGAAGACAAGCGGGTGAAGAGGAATCTCACGTGGGCTCAAGAGACAATCTGAGAAGTGAAGTGGCTCAAATCGACCGGAAATCAGTCTTCATTGGAGTTCCGAAGCACCGGAGCAATCTCGACTGTTTGATGTTTGTCTTTGCTGCAACGTTGGCTGTGGGGCCGAGCTTCCAAAGGCTTTCCCTTTCCCGCCAGGCTCTATCTTCTCCACTTCTTCCAGAGGTAGAAATAAACTCGGAAACTTCCGCTCAATCGATTTCCAGAGCCATTCGGACCACTTTCCCTACCGTCGGCAAGACGAAGCCTGAGAAAAAGATAGAATCGTAACGAAAATTCGTTGACTCGTTCCATGTCTCAATCCGAGATCTAGGGACAGGGGAGGAGAGACGAGGGCTCGAGTCAAGGGACAGGAGAACATTGTTTTCATTCTCCGTTTCAGCCGTCGGATAAAGGTAACAAACGTCGTAAGGATTACTTGGATTCGATTCCTATTGTTCGGAGTTCAAGCTCCTGCGATGAGACCGAGGCCTGTTTTTTTTCATTCCTCTCCAAGAGGGCGTAGGGTCGTTTTGTCGACCAGGTGGATTTGCGTCAACATAAATAGCAAATGCTATCCGAAGCGCAAGCATGAAGGCCTTGCGAACGAATTCGACGACAACTCGGAGAACTCTGGAAAACTCGTTCGTTCTTCGCGCTCCGCAGAACGTTCTCGAAGGTAGAGAGTAATCCCTTGGACAAACAGACCGAACAATGGAAGGAAATGTCGGGCGAACTCGGGGAACGCCATCGGCCCCCTCTCTCTCCCTCTTTTATGGAACTCGAGAAGAGCGAGAACTCCTTGCTGATTCCGTGAACACCCCAGAATCGGATGATTCGTTGCGGAAATAAAAACATATATGTATGAGTTTCCCGCACTGCGAATCGCCCAAGAAGAGCAAAAAGTTCTCCCTGATCGGATCCCTACTGCAGAAGCGCGAAGTTTGAAATACGCGCCGAAATCGGGAGAGGGCAAGTGTTTCGGAAGAAGAAAAAGTCACCCGGGCGACGGGTTTCAATAGTTCCTCAAGGAAATGTTCATCACGAGGAGATGAAGAGCTCCTGGGAAGTGAGGGGAGCGAAATCGCTGGTCAACAACCGCGTCCCAGAGAAGCTTTGAGCGGCTTTTGGGCGGATCATTGGACATTTCAATTATGTCAAACCGGTCAAGTGAATCGACCCACGAGGGATGCGGTCCAACGGAAGCCGCAATCCGCCTGCCGTCCAGTCGGACTGGTCCAAATGGGGACAGCTAGCAAAGCGGTCAGCCATTGCTCCGAAGACTGAACTTTTTTACAATCCCTTTCATCTCTTCTATGCGATCCGGATTTGGCTTTGTATTTCGTCTCCTTCCCTATTTTTTTCCTATGTTTTCCTGCCTTGGTCGCGGTTCCCAAATGATTCGTTCTGTGGGGAAGTTGGCTCCTCCGTTTGAGGTCGAGCACATCAGTTCTTCCGGACGCCGCGCCGGCGCCCTTACTAGTTGTTGTAAAGCGCGGGTTCGAATCCAGCGGTCCCGACGACACAAATCGCTTCCTTAATGCTTGCTTGTGATCAGTTGGGTCCCGCAACAACTAGGGAAAAACATACTCCTTCCCCCCCTCTTCCTCTTTTCAGCTGTTGACCCCTGTCTGTTTTCTCGCGAGCTGAAGCGCATTCTTCGCCGTCCTCGCACCATCGAATCGAATTGCAGACGAATGCTTCCGGATAAGCCTTATCGTGCAGTTAATGTTCATCCAGAGCCGCTGAACGAAAATATGTGAAAGTTTCCAGAAATTTCTCAGAGTTGAACCAATGGCCCTGCTAGTTCCACGTGGCTGCGATGCGACGAGGTAGGCTTGTGCCCTGAATTCTTGCACCCCTTTGCAGGGAATGAGTTTTTCTCGATCGTTTTTTGTTCGCGGGCTCTCCCTCTCTGTCTTTCACCCTCTGTCTGATCTCTACCATGTTTTCAGTAGTCCGCTTGGAAACGCAGTGTCGCGACTGCGAGCATGGTTTTCCCAAGCTCTTCATTTCCCGCGCGCGTGTTTCCAGAGCAACTGCTTTCCGTACATTGCAGCTTTCTCTTTGCTCTGCAATGGCTCCCAGCGGTGCGATTTGCCAGCGAAAAGCCGGCATCGAGAAAAGACGTAAAATAAACAGAGATTCATCAGCGGCCAACCATGACAGCGCAAATCGTGTCACGTTACCGCGGTCGTGTAAACTCTGGAATCCGGTCGTTTGACCTCCCGTGAAATCACTCGCACTCTACATCTTAGTTTCACCGGAAACCTCTGAAGTCTTGAATTTGGATCCGATTGGATCCCGTGCAATGTCGCGATCTCAGCGAAAACTTCAAGCACGTTCGCTCGTACGTGATGCGCCCAGGGAGAAGGAAAAACATTCGCGGGAGGAGAGCCAATCTTTCCCAATCGTTCCGAAATCACTCACTGAGAGTGCGCGAGCGGACATTAACATTGCTCAGGCATTTATACAAGGTATGAAGATGCGCTCAGCTCAACGTGATCCTCAGCGCGGGCACGTGCATGTGCACCAATATGCACCCCGGGTTCGGGCACAAGGACGGAGGCTCTCCATGACAGTCGCTTCGGACAAAAAGCTCTTGTTTTCCTTACGACGAGCGAGCTCGCTTAAGTTTATCTTCGAGTAAGAGGAGGTCGCTCTGTCGTGAACACTCAAGTCCTACAACAGCCACAAATACACCTAACGGCACATGTATACACACTCAAGCTCACATAAATAAACTTCCAGCAGACCATTTCGCGGGCACTCGACTTATTTGCCTTGCACTTCTCGCAACTCGTGTGGTTTGCCTTCTCCCTTACCCACTTTACCACCCTGTCTCCACCATATTTCACGCTGCTCGGCGAACCGTTGCCTCTGCACTTTGCGACCGATTTGGAACTCGCGGCGCAGAAAAAAAAACCGCTCGGGAGAACTCAAAATCGAGGAAACTTCCCAAAATCTGAGAATCCCCGATTGTGGGAGCATCAAACACTGAGCTTTGAAGATTTCGACGGCTGATTCTCTTTCCCAGATGAGTAAGCTGAAGCTTGGCAATAATTGTAGGTTTGCAGATAGCTCTGAAGTCTAGTTTCGAGCCGGAAACTTTCGAAGGGTAGAGGAAATGAGAATTTCCCGAGAAATATGTGGAATCTTAACTGCAGTTGTGATCTTTCTGATTGACGATCTCCATAATTTCGAAAGAAGGACGCAGACGGAGCGTCACCGACGTCCAAAAGAAGTCGGATTAGGTCTGCAGCTGATTTCGCAACACCGCTGTCGTTGTTGTTCCAGTCAACATCAACAGCAGACAGAAGACGCTTGCTGACCGTGTGTTCAATCTGTGGACGACCGACCGCCTATAGATAACGATTGCGACATCGTCGATGAAGAAATGATTTGAGAACGCAGACGAGCTCACATAACTGCACGAGTACGAGGCGCGTCGCGGAAAGTTTTGCGGATTGGGTTTTCATAACACAAGAGAGGAGAACCCCGGAAAAAGTTGCTCGGACGATTTCCCATCTTTCTCCCCCTCCCGGAAGTCGGGGGTAGAGGAGGGGAGAAGAAATTATCCGACCGTCTTGCGAAACCTTGGGGCGTTCCGCGAGCAAAAGCAGGGCCGGATTCGAGGATTCGATTTGCATCTCGTTCCAGCACCGCCGAGAAACTTTGATGCGCTTGTAAACATTCACTCGCTTTTGATGAAATGTGCGATCAAGCTCACTAGGAGATTAATCGCTAATGGTTGTTTATGTTTTCTTGGACCGCTCTGAAGCTCGAAACTCTACTCGACCTCCTTTGTAACGTACCAAGAGGTAAATAATCGTCTTGGAAGGTCATCATGTACTCTCACTCTTCGCTTTTCCCCTGAATTTCCATGACAGCGCTGTTGCTCCTGCATTTGCGGAACTTCAGGAAGATTCAAGGTTCTCCGAGATCGGGAACGGTTCGAATCAGAAGAGTCAGCGCGAACCGAGGGCGAGCGGGGACCAGGGGTCGAGTCGAGAGAAAGAACAGTGGAGCCGAAGCGGGAGTGTAAGGTGGCCTGGCAATCGTTGTTTGTTAGTTGCCAGGTAGCCAGGCTCACATCCGAGCAGCAGGCGTCTCGGCGAGTGTGGCCGAATCTGGCCGAATAATGCCAAAACATAAATCCAATCCAGCAACAGAACAAGGCATACCTACACCTCCATCCGGCTCCCCCTGGCCCCTTCAGCCCACCCCCTCTGCCCAGCGCCCCTGTTTTTTTCTCCTCCTCGCGTTGATTCCCAACATGCCGCTTCCCCTTGCTCGTTCGCAAAATTGCCTGCTCGTAACTCGAGAAGCATAAATCGTTGGCCGAAGCTGCACGGTCGAGGCATCTTTGCTGCTCCGTCTCCGGTCCCTTTTGTTGGCCACTGTTGTCTATTCGAGTCCCCCACTCAAGACAGACACTTAGGAATGCAGCATTATCATCGTGAGTCATCTTATTGACAATCTGGGATACGGTTTCAGAAGCAATACGACACGTTCATCACAAAAGTACCATCGACGCTTGAGGAGGAGATCTCCTCGGGCTCGAAAGCTACTTTGCAGCAGATCAGCAGCGTGACGAGGTAAAGCGCACGGTGAGCTCGGTGGCCACTCACACGGGCACCTCGGGGTTTTCGCTCGTTTCGCGCCATCTAGACAACACAACGACTCCGCGAGGATCGTCCTCGATTTTTCTTCCTCTCTCTCTCTTCTGCACTCTTCGAGAAGCTCTCCCGGTGGGTAATCCCGAGTTTATCACAGCGACGATCGCGGTGATAGCGGTGGCGGTAATCGCGGGGTTGCAAATCCGAGAGGAATTTGCCAATTATGTCAAGGTGTCGAAGCGAAGAAGAAGATTCCACCGGAGCGCGGTCGGATGTTCCCATGGGTCGGCGTGCGAGCGAACAAGCCCACGCGGATGCATGCAATACTTCCAACGGCGTGCTTTAGGCGGTCTAGTAGGCGACCGATCTCCTGTTGTTTTTTTTTGCCAAAATGTTGTCAAAACATGGTTCGCCGAGCCCCTCCAACTTTTTCGCTGGGGCACGGAGCAGAACGGAATTCTTCGGCGACAGAGTCTGTTTTCGAAGAGTGAATTCGTTCCCGCTTAAAACCTGAGAATTTCGGAGGGACAAATATTGGACATCAGTTTTCAGCCGAAAAACTCAAAGTCGAAACAACAACTAGTAAGAGATTGAGAAATCATCCCAAATATCGTCAAATCGAATACTTTCGAGATGAATGAAGCAAGCTGACAACCTGCAGTTGGGCGGAACGAGTCGGAAGGTCACTGGAAAGTAACATTACATCTGAAAGTCATGTACATACGTATCCTCGAGAAGTTTAGCTTAACGGTCCACGGAGGTTCATTTGCAAACTTCCGTGAGATCCCCTCATTTCGACAGGCTCGCTTACATGGATAAGAGACGACTTCCACCAGCAAACGAAGCTGTAGTCAGAAGAGTAAGCTCACGGAGAAAGTGACTGCCTACGCCCGATGTTGATGAGCTCAGCTCACTTCGTTAAGTTAAGAGTTTTGCTGAGGAGCTCAAACAACGGAGCTTGCAAGAGAAGAAGAGCGCTCGAATCTCCCCATCGCAAGGCTCGTAGCCCAGAAGATCCGACGGAAGAGTCTACCTCAGCAAACTGCAGATTCATCTCTACCGAATCCGAAAGATCTTTCCAAATCTGATCGGATCATCACGGTGATTATTTCTGGATTCTGAACAACCCTCGATTGAACCGAATCATCAAGCAGACAAACTTCCTGAAAAGTCTTGAGGTTCTCTAATTACGGGCTTACTCCAAACGCGACTCTGCTTGTATTCGCGATTAGAGATGCGGCACAACAAGAGTAGCAGATTGCACTCCATCATCTGGTGCTCCGCCACCTGCTTCATCACGCGATAACAACGAAACGACGAAAAAGACTCCCATACACAGGCAGTGGCGCGCATGTTTCATCACACAGCCTTCGGCTATTGGAACGGCCAATATCTTCTCTCCTCGTTTTCTCGCTTGCCGGCTAGGATATATGTACCAGCAGGATATAAGTCGGAACTGCCTGAAAAACGGCGATTAGAGAATTTTCCGCCGATTACCTGACTCCACACGGGCATGTTTCGGTCCAGAAACTCATTCATTCGGTTCTAGAACTCACAGCACATCGCATTGAAATTTTCCGCCTCATCTGTTAGAGCAGGGCGGATTGAAGGCACGAATGCTACGCATCGCGTTGAAAGCCGATCCGAAGTCTAATTTCAAGCCCCATGATTCGGAGCCGCCATCATTGGCACCTCTTGCATTCGTCTTCCGCCTAGTGATTTCGATCTCAAGTCGCGCGCCGAGCTCGTCTACGTCGGATCGAGTCGCTAATTTGTCTCCCTCAGGACGAGCAGACAGCCGCCTCGCAGACAAACATGCGAAGCTGGATTGTTACAGAGATAGCGGAGGGGAGTTGCAGGTGTATTCACGGAAATCACACGACAGAGCGTTACTCTGGGGAAATCAACGAGCTTTGCTTATACCACAAGACGACGACGAGGAGCGCGACTACGACCACCATGATGACAATAGGGATAAAACACTAATAATTAGAATAATACGAACATAATGAGGCACCGGAGACAAGTCTCACAGCCGCTTGTTCATTAACATCCAAAGACGCCGACTAGAGCCGCGACTAGTCCGCTGCGTTCCGTTGGGTGTGACTCGTGGACACAAGTGCCTTGTTCGAGAAAAGCGCCAAAACACGAACGAGAAGACCCGAAGCGAAACGAGAATGGAAAATTGGAAACGAAACTGCGCGCGAACAAAGTCGGCGACCACCGTCGCTGGAAAAAGAGCCGAGACAGCAGGAGATCAGATTCAGGGAAAGTTAGCAGAGCGGACAGACTCGCAGCCGGAGAGGGCTAAATATGTCTATTTTTGATGGTGATGCGGTGTCCCCACTTGACTCTCGGCGCTGGCCATGAGTAAGTAAATGAAGGGATGGATAGAGGAGAAGACTCCCAGAGAAAAAGCAAGAAAGAAAGGAAGAAAGAAAGACAGATAGACTTGGTCCGATAGAAATCGGCGGGAAACGGGATAGAACCGGGATGAGGTATACTATATTCGCTGTGATGGTAGCAGTGGTGCTTGTCGTCGTTATGTGCCTTCGAGAAGAGGATACAACAAACTACACTCGCCCGCTCGCTCGCTCGCTCGCTGACTGGCTGTCGACAAAGAGTCCCATAGAGAAAACGAACATAAAGACTCACCGTTGTGCTTGGACTTTGGTTTTTTTTTACTTTAGTTCCTTGGCTTGCTCGCCCTATTTCCGTCCCAACGCAACTGTACCTTGCTATCGCTCAGTTTGCTTCTGCTTTCGCTACCGGATTGCTTGTTGCTGTTGGTAAGGCTGTTCTCCTGGAGCTCGCGACCACCGCAATGTTCGTACACGTATCATGTTGCTCGATGGATATGCACAGCCAACGTTTTGGAGATGGCTTTGCGTCGTCGTTCCTAGACTTTGGCCTCGTGTCGTCGTACAGGCAACCGCCCGGCATATGTCCGCAAGGTCGTTCGGAGTTGTAATAAAAAACAGCAACTTGCGACACGGCTAGATCCAGACCCGAACAAGATGCACGAGCCACCACCATTTCCCGCCAGTGGGAGTGCCACAGGGTATAGGTATTGGACCTCGCCATTGGTCCCGTCCCGAAATTCGTGATTTGCCGTTTCTTTTTTTAACCGTCTTTTCTGCGAGAATTCAAGAATTATTCCAGTGGAAGAACATCGCCGCATTCCCGCGGTTCAAAACGATAAACGAACTCGTATCGAAGGGCACAGCGGTTGGGTGGACGAATTGTGCTCAAAAACAGTTTCCAGGCAGGAGAGCCCTGAGAAACGACGAGCAATGGCTGGGGCAATCGGTTGTACAATGAGGCGAACTTTCCGCGTCGATAGAAGCTATGCCTCCCGGCTCAAACTTCCGCGGAGGCCTTGGTCATAGTTGTCGCGGTGGACGTAATTGTGAGCGACGTATACGCCGATGTGGTCATTTGCATCGTATTAATACGCTTCGCTCACAGTTTATTACATAACCGGAGGAGACGTCCTCACAACGACCGACCGACCCATTGTACGACACGGACGCTGGAGACAGGACCCTCGGTGGACTCGAGGCAAGGCTTCGAAAGGTCGAGTGAGCTAAGGACGGAATCTTGAACCTGGCCATCATTGGGAGTTTCCTCAACTTTTGCTCTCGGCTCCATAACCGAGACGCATTCGAGAAGTCGTCTGGGAACGTTTGAGTGTTTTCGAGGGTAGATCTCGTTTGTCTCCAAGCCTGTCGCTTTTCGGAACAAACAGGAAGGAGAACGAGATGCGGCAGAAGCCTGAGCGAGGCAAAACGGGTTGCGGAGAGGGCACGCGAAAACGCAGGACGACCAACGAAGCGAGCTCTGTCAGCAAAAGAGCAAGCTGGTTCTTTTGAGCTGTGTGCGCTCATCCGAAATGGAATCTCACCCGCTAGCTCGCTCGCTCGCTGGTTCTCCCGTAGACTGGCAGCGTAGAACACACACATACACACCCAGCAGTGAATAGACTACTCATCATCAACTCGGGACACCAGTCGTGGTGGTGTTGTCGGTCGTCGATCATAGACACCGGCCTCTTGACCGTTTCCTTTTCTCTCAAATATGATCTCTTTGACTTTGTTGGCTGCAAACACGTTCGGTGGCTCTTACGTTCGTTTGCTTATTCGTCTACGGGTGTCCGACCTCCCGGGTCGGGTCGGGTGGAGTCGAGTCAAGTAACGCACTTACTCAGTCGAGTAGCTTCATTAGCCCATGCTCGATGGATGATCGCGGGTTGTGCTCGCGGAAATTCACTTTCCAGCGAAGCATTGCGGGTTGATTTACATTCTATTTGGTTTGGCTTCGTTTCCAACGTGCGTGGCTGGCTCGCTCCGTTTCTCTTACCTGAGGGAGAAATAAAAACAAGAATTGTGTTAATGAACCTCGATGGCCTCGATGGCTGGCCGTCAGCCACCTTGCGGGCTTCCTCAAAACGAAACTCGAATGAGCGATCGTTCGGCAACGAAGAAAGATGAACCGAGAATATCCCGTCGTATCTGTGTCGAGACGAACTCCGAGGTGGAACGACTCTCATCTCGTCTGTGTCGGAGAATGAGAGCTTCATGATTCTCTCGGTCTCGAATTTCATATTTCCACCAGAAATTCGATAACGTCTGGAACCATCTGATTCCAGGTTCGTCCGACTCTGATTCTCGTTTGAAACTTGGTCTCGCTCCACTCAGACGAGTATTTTAAATTCGTTCGACTAGCGCGGCTATTCCGAAGAAACAGTTATTCGAGAACTTCAGCGAGAGCGCGTCCGTTCTCCTTAAACTGATCCGAACCAATCGAATTTATTCAATTCAGTTCCGTCAGGAGGAAAAAAACCAACAGAACTGGGGAGAAGAAGAGAGGGAATTGGAGAAAGCCGTTTCTGCGTCATTAGTCTCGAATACAGGCGCTCGACTCGGCGACTGCTGAACTGAGAGCTCGCCGAGCTGAAGTGTAGCGTAGTGACTGAATTGAATGAGTGCCGCGCGGAGGGAGGAGTCAAAGAGCAGACTGCTCTCGTCGTCCTTGCCGTACTTCGATCTCAGTCGTTTTCTACTCAAAGGTTCTTACTTCTCAGTCGCCCACTCCCTTCTCTCCGCAGCTCTCTGTTTCCCAGTCCGTCCAATTTAATTCTGCTGCCGCAACGACCCTTTCCACTTTGCCCCTCTTATTTTCCACCTCCACCTCCGCCTCGCGTCGTCGTCTCTAGCCGTGTTCTTGGATTCTGTCTCTTCTCATTCTCTTCTGTCCCGCTGCATCCCTTTTCACGGCTCCCGATTCGGCTGTGTGTTAACTTTCTGTTTTCCATTCACCGCTTCTCCTCTCCATCTTTCCTCCTGTGCCTTCCTGTCTTGCGTAATTCTCGTTTACCGTTCTTTGTTCGTTAGCTGCTCCTTTTCGGGGCTGGGATAACTCTCTATGAAGCTCGTCCAACAAGTCTTTGTATAATGGTTCTCTTGCATCGTCCCTGAACTCACATCAGAGATATTCGGGAAAAAGGTAAACTCGGTTCGAACTAAAAACTAAATGAAACAGAATCTTGCTGGTACGGTAATCTCGAGCTGTTCTAACTTCAGCATCACGGAGACGATGAGCGAGACGCAGGAAAGAGGTCGAGTGACTTCAGTCTGGAAGAATGCCGGAAAATCGCACTGTCTCCTCACGGAGTTAGAAAGAAAAATCGTCGATCCGGGGCATGATTCCTCTCATCCGGGAATCGCCTTCCGAAGCGAACGAATTCGAGGACGTCCCGAGCACGATCAAAGTTGAGCACAACGAAGTAGAGCAAGAAGTGGCCCACATGGAGCAAATAATCTTGGATAAGAACTCGGGGTCGATCCCGGAAGTCGGTGCTGAATGTTCCCTCACAAGCAAGAGTGCCCCCAGAATGTAGAGCAGTGGCTGTCAAGTTTGTTCAGGTTGACCCCAACGATTCCGTGGTGATCCCAACCGTTATACTATGCCCTACGAATAGGAATCCTCAAGGGTCCATGACATGAAAGAAGAGATTGGCTCGGGGTCAGCCGGTCAAGAAAGTTTGGCAACCGCTGTTCAAGATTGAAACAATCCCACTCAAGGCGTACACTCGAACAAGACGACCTTAACCTGGATATCAACGTGAAACTCAGCAAACGATGGGACTCCCTCGAGCCAAGGACGAATCGGCGGGGGATATTTCTTGTTTGACGTGAGCGCAGACGTCCGAGGACACATCTTTCCTTACACCGATCTGTGCTCTCTCGTCAATGTAGCTAGCTGGACGTAGACGTACTACATACAACGAGTAGACGGACTGAGCGGCGGCCAACGTCTATGATCGATCATAGCAGCGGGCAGCTGTGGCCGAGACAAATGTCAGCCCATTGTGTCCTGTTCCTCCTGTGCGCACCATTGGCTCCTGCTGTCCGAGGCCCCCCATTCTCCTTGCTACCTGGCTCCCCGCCGCCGCCGCCGCCGCCGAAGCCGTTGCCGCCGTCGTCGCCGCCGCCGTCGTCGCCGCCGCCGACGACGACGTTCTTAGCAAAAAGGCAGGAATTCTTCCGCCCGATGAAGCCGGATAGCTACTCGAGGAAGGAAGGAAGCGAACAAAAGAATGGAACGAGAATCGAAGGAGATCCCGGTGTTCTGAGAAGAACAGTCAACTTGTTCGGACAAAACTTTTCCTCGGCCAGTCAAAAGACCGTCGGACTTACTCAGCGACCGAGCTGGCGGTCCGACGGAAGGACGGACGACCACAAAGGATGACAAACATTTCAGTGGGAGACGACACAAATGCGCGGAACAAAGATTTCAGTTCCTGAACACTTCGAATCGGGTTCGAATTGAAAACCTTTGAATATTTTGTACGTCGGCAGAGAAAAGATCCGTCGCCATGGCCAAAGATGGGATAGGAACGAATCCCGCGATGTTTTCGGAGTGTACGATGTACAGTGTACAGTGTACAGTGGTAGCGCCTGTTCGTCGACCATCACTTGTGCGGGCGAATTACCATCATTCGAAAGCTCCTCAATGCGAGGGGCTCGGGATCGATGCCGGGTGGGTTTCGAAATGAAACCCGCCGGGCAGTCAGCAGTGTTAAATAGTCATACCCTCGGTCGGGCGGTCGAATCTTCCGTGGCCTGACTCCGGGCTCTTGGGTGCCATTGGAAGTCCGTTTTCCTCCGCGTCTGTCTGTCTTTTTCTATCGCTGGCTGGCTGGCTGGCTGGCTGGCTAGCACGCGCGCTTGCACACACACGCTGTCAGGACACCAATAACACGCTCGACCGCTCCGGAGGCACGCAGATAATAGAAGTCCGTTCGTCCGTTCGTTCGCCCGCAAGCGCGCGAGCGCCAAGAGGGGAGGGTTGAGGGCTTGGAAGAGATTTCTGTCGATTGAATTTTCCAGATTTACTCGGATTCACGGACGAATGAACGGACGTGCGAGAGTTTCGGACGATTTCCGTTCATCGGTTGTGATCATCATTGTCGACATAATCTCGAATATCTTCTGTCCTCATGAGCCAGTTCTTCCGTGCAGGATTCGAAATCCTCGGAACGACTCGAAGTCCTCGACAATTTTTGGAATGTCTTGGACGTTTCGCGTTTCAGTTGAGCCTTCCAGACTCGCAGAACGATTCCCGAGAAATTGTCCTCGAAAACAAGAAGCAGTTCGAAATGCTCGATGAACTTTTGGAGAGGGCTTCACTCGAGAAGGTACATTGAGCTCCCCTACCTTCCTTTCCCGAATTCTCTCACTCACACTCTTCCGGGGAATGAATTCTCGTTCGGTCCCGATGGTTCAACTGTCGCTTAAGAGTTCGAAGAACGGAAAGTTTTGGTCGCGTGCGGAGCGAAAGGAGAATGCGTTTTCCGCAGAAATCCAGGACTCGACATTTTGTAGTAGTCCTCGGTGGTTTTCTCGAAAAGGTCATGACACTCGATTTGTAACAAGAGGGTTATCCCGGGAATCGGAAGCATGAAAGAAGCGGAACAAAGTGGAAGCTCGTGTGACCGACCGGCCTCACGACAGCAGCGGGAGTGATGAGCTACTTGGTTGCTTGGAGAGTCGTCGAGGAATGTTAAATGCCGAATCCGGGATCTCTAACCCTACCCTGCCCGATCGGTCTGTCTCCCTGTCTCTCGCCATTCACAGCCACTTCAGAGGCGTCGAACACAAAGGCATTCTTCGTAGCTCTCCCTCCCGCTCGGCTCTTCCTTGTGCTGGCGCAGTCTCGCCGATCTCCTTCTCTTTCTCCCTCTTCCCCTCTCTCTCTCCCTCTTTCTCAATGTATTCCTTTCCCCCATTTTCTGCTTTCGAAAGCTCCTCTATCCGAAAGGGCGGCCGAAACGTCGAGGTTTCGAAGGTTTTTGTAAGTTGTCAGAGAAACGGCGATTTGAGACGTGAAATTCTATTGGGGATGCAAGTCACTGTCTCCAGTAGATCTTTGTCTGTTTTCCAGATTTCCTGATTTTCCCCATTTCCAGGTGATGATTACGGAAGAAACAGGATCCCAGGAAGCGGAGGCGTTGAAAACTACGGAATGGGAGCGCAATGCCTCGCTGAGATTGATCATATGGAGCATTTTGAGAAGTGGGAAAATCTCCGTCTGCGTCTCAAGAAATGACCGTGTGCTAGACGGTTGGCTGACTGGATGGCTGGCCGTTATTTGACAAGCTGTCGATATCAGAAGCCGCGCCCTCTCAAAGCGGCGATGACGCTGAAGACGCTGAAAGGTCATCATCTTCATTCGGTCGAAAGCCCTTTTTCCTCCCGTACTCGCGGTTATCGGAACCGCTCGACTCATATCGTCGATAGCCGCCGGATGACAGCGAGAAGAACGAGGAGAGCGGAGTTTCATTGTTCGACACTCCATCGCCAACGACGCAAGGGTCTCCGCCTGGGTTTCCGCAAGGGTCTCCGTCAGGAGAGCGCACATACGAACACAGCAAGGATAGCACCGCGAACGGGAGAATCGAAGGTAATCGGACAAAGGTAAACAAAATCAATTTACTCGGCGGCTGTATGTTCGTTATTCCTGTCTCAAAAGAAAGAAAAACCTGATGACCATTCGAAAGATATCTATATTTTTGTCGAGGGAAAACCGCCAAAAATAATTTTGTTCAATTCTAGATTTTTTTCCCCGTTCTCGCCCAAAGTCAGAGAGAGAGAGAGTCAGGAAAAAGAGAGAATCAGGGAGGAATCACCCGAAGACGCGTATGTTGAGTGAAGAAAGTCTTTCTCGTGTGTGTTCTATTATTCCCGTTCATCTTTCAACATCATGAGAACGCCGGATGAGGGGTAGCAGCTTTCAGCATTCATTCACGAAGCCTCGGGAAGTTGATTAACGATGCGCGCGCGTGCCGACGAAACTGACTAGTTGACTAAGTCCCTCTAAGGCTGACAATCTATTCGCCTGTTGAATGACAACTTTAATAGAGAAATAATATCGCGCTAGACCGAGCACACGACCGTCAATGAAGAAACGAAACAACAGTCGCTGCTGCTGCCGTCGCCACAAATGAGTGACGGCGAAGCGAGCTTGTGTCCGGGAGAGCCAAAGGGCCTCTTATGCAAGAAATCCGCCGATTGTGTGCATGGATAGCTGTCTGTCCGCCTTCTCCTCTCTCTATCCTGGTTTTTGACGGGGGGTGGTGGTTGATGAACGAGAGCTTGAGAACTTATCGGACGAATATAAATGACCTTTCCTTCTTTTTCTCCTGCTCTCGAGATCAATTGATGATGCGACCGCTACTGTTGTTGCTGCTGCTGCTGCTGCTGCTGAGGGTGGCGAAGGCGTTGTTGTTGCTCAACCAAACCGAACCGAACGACCAGCGAGCGAGCGAGCGAGCGAGCGAATGGAGCAATGAATGAAGCATCGAACTAAAGACCACAGACCGCAGACCGGAACATCCATTCCAACAAACGGACGGGAGCCAAGCTCGAGAATCAATGGATTCGTAATTCGTCGTAGCACAATGAATTCCGGTCGCTCGACAGCACATCATGGGAACGAAGAGATCTTCCGAAATGTTTGAAGAATGTTCGTTATCGAAATGGACAGCGGCCCGGATTTCTCACGTTCCGTTCCTTCCGTTAATTTCCGCATTGGAATCAAGAATTTCCAGGACTCGGATTCCGAGATCGGAAACTCCCGAAACCTGGAAATCGAGGAGGCAATTTGCCGTCAGAACCAAAAATCCTCCATTCGGCATCCCTGCAAAGCTTCAAACCGCGCGCTTGGTTGGTTGGTTGGTTGCTTCATTCATCCTCCGATGCCGTCACGAAAGGGTGAATTTCGCACGCTGGGAATGCTCAGCGAAAGCAACTGCGAGGTGAATGCGGGTGACCTAACGAGTCTCACCGTCGTCGCATCGATGGAACGTGGGATGGGCGGCCCAGCCAGAGCGGAACACAGAGCCCAGCACGGCGCCGCCGAAGCTACGAAGGAGGGATTTGGCTTCGCACCTTTCGGGGGGTCGTTCATCGTTTGTATAATTTGCATCGTCCCCGATTCCGGAGGGGGGGAGGGGCAGGCAGTCATCTGCCCGCGCCAGGCCTCCAATCTCTCGAGCGGAGGTTGCACGGCGGTAGTTTGCACGGACTAATGTGCGTGGGCTCTAAACGCAACAGGGCGGGTATTCCGTGGATTTGTACGACGAGTTTTTGCGTCGGGATTTTCTGCAACGCTCGACAACCGTTCCGAAGGACGGTCCCACGAGCTCGACGCGAGCCAGGCATAGTAACATCCGTGGGATAGAACCTCCTGCGCAAAATCTCATCGCCCAAGTTTCGTCTCTCCACTCGAATCCGGAGAAAGAAAAAAAAAACTTGCAGCATGATATGAGCGAACGCATCTCGAGAGGAACGAAGCGACATTCGAGAAGAAACCATCACCGAAGCCAAGTTCGAAGGAAGGCGCTGATCCGATTCCTCGAGAAACTTCGAACTTCCAACTCGAAGATGTCGAGCAGGAGCTGGAATCGATCGAATCGTAAATGGAATGAAGTGCAGTCGGTGGAATAAGACGACGCCGGAGCGATTCGGAAGTATGAAGTGGAAAAGTTCAGCGAACCACGGTGAGCTGAGCGAGTCCGTCTTTCATCGAACGACCGAGCGACCAAAGGCTACAGCAGCGGCTGAAGTTGAAGGAACTTCTCGCCCGCTTTTGGTTGACTCTGTCCGTGAGTGGAAGAGTTCTCTTCTCTTAGCAGCGTCCAACCACTCGGCCCTTATCGAGTAAGTGAGTGAGTTGAACTAAAAATAAGGAGCACGGAAAGCACATTAAGGTTTTCCTCTTTTCCTCGCTTCCCACAAGCTCCGCCAACGTTTTTATTTCAGGTCTAAACACTAACGCACCCGGCCACTTTCGTTCTCATTTTTGTTCTTTCTCGCCTCTTCATCAGTGCGTGTTTCTTCCCTTCAAGCAAACCATGACCAACAAAATATTATTGCTCACCGCGAAAAACGGCCCAAGAGATACAGTACGGCACAACCTTTAACCCCTTTGTCTTCTTCGAACAAAGCACCTGAGCATCCTTGTGACCTCCCTGGAAAGTCCCTGATATCAAGGTCACGGCATCGGTAGTGTTGAGCTTTCTGTTTTCTTTTTTCGTCAAAGTTCCGAGCTTCTTTTGTTGCTTTTTGGGTGTTGGCATCGCGGCTCGGTTCCACGGGTGCGTTATTCAAGCAGGCTAGCAAGCGGACGAGTAGCATCTTGAGCCTAATGATGGGCGGCGGGCGTCAACGAGAACACCTTGTGGCCTTATTGGCATCTCTGCTAGCAGTGGCACCTTTGAGTGCGGCATGCTCACGCGAAGTTAATTAGCAGCACCAGCAGCGGCATTGGCGTCGAACAACAGCGTTGGCTTTTCCTTCCTTTCCCGTGACATTTTCCCCCTCGCGCCCTGGTGCACAGAAACAAACGACGCGAAACGATGCGCGACCCAGCACCGCCTGCTGCCGAAAGACGAGACGTGTTTTCTAACGAAAGCGCCGAACAAGCGCAATGACGACTCTGTCCTACTAATTTGAAGAGGAACCTGTAGAGTAGAGCGACCGACACCAGGTTGGCGTCGCAACGGAATAGCAACAGTGATAGAGAGGCATGGGGATGCGACAGGGAGGGAGGATGAGAGAGACAAAGAAAGAGGAATAGATAGGCACGGTGGGTGACGGGCTGCGAGGTTGCAGATAAGGTGTGTCAAAGGAAAATAAGAAGAGACAAATATATAATCCCGTTATCAGATTGGGTCCGTGCGCGCGCGCGCGCGTGCAAGCCGGTAAGGGACCGAAGCCGTCGAGTGGCGAAGAAATTGGGTTCTCAAGTTATGGAGTACTAAAGGGAGGAATCAATCGAGGGGATGTTACGTGTGCGTCCATGTTCCCACGCATTCTATGCATGTCCCATGAAGCTATTTTCAACTTACGGCAAATCCTCGATCGAATCGGAGAGCTAGCGGACACTGCGGCGACTCTCGGCTAGGTCCGGAGATAAAGTGGAAGGAAATCAGGGCTGGATTGCAGGCAAAGTGGAAACAGGGGATCGTAAGCGAACGGCTACCGGAGGGCCAATGAGATGAGATGTTATTGGCCGCAGGGCAAGTCTGAGTGCTGCTCGCTTCCGAGCCAGCCTTGCCGGCCGTCGTGGCAACCGTGGCAACGGCACCGCTGGCGGCGTTCAGCAGCAGCAATCATCGAGCTGAACGTCAGACACTAAGTAATAAGACAGATAAGCAGTGATACCCGTGCTCGCAATTACGTTCACGTTCCTCCGCCACGCATTGTCGTCGTCGTCATCTTTGCCGCATTCGTTTGCCTTGCTGCTTGGAGGCATGCTCGCTGGCTTGCTCGTGTGTTCGCCTCGCTACTCGATCCACTTCGGCGTTGTGGAGAATCAAAACTTCATGAACTTTCGCCGTCCTTCGTTTCCCGGGGAGTTTGGGAGTGGAGTGAGAACTTCCAGGGAAGCCGGGTCACAAGCAGCTATACATGATATACTCCCTCGAAAAACTCGTTCTCAAACTCTTCCGAACGCTTCAGTTCCGGCAGAACTTCCGCTGAGAACCATGTTGATCAGGTTCTGAGATCGAATTCACAGGAGAACCCTGCCGCGATAAAATCAGGAGTCTTCCTGTCAGGCGGAATGTGAGCAGAAAGGAGTGAGGATAGGCAGAGACTCCTGAGTTTCGGAGTTGACCGTGAGACTTCTTCATTCATTGGTTCGTTCCCGAACCGAATCGATGAGTGCGGATGTAACCAAGGATGGAATTTTCTCCATTCAATTGCATGAGGGAAGGAAACCCGAGAATCGAATGAAGGCTTCTGTTTCCTCTTTCCGATCGAATTCGTTGAACAATTTCCGGTTGAATATTGAAGAGTTGCGCGGAGACTCGCAACGGTCAGCGAGATGAGGGAAATAACGTCGATGAGGAGGCCGAAAGGAGCCCAGAGTGTGTCCCTTCCGAGCGAATCTCCCTTCCTCAAACCTGATCGCATCAACGCCTGCTGGAGCTCGACCGATTCGAATCATTGCAGCTCCATCGGCATCGAGCAAGGTTGTTCCTTGCCTCGGGCTGTCGAACGATAGATCCGCACCGACTATCTCCTTTAGGGCACGAAGAATGTTACCATAGAAAAGACGTGGTTCAACAAAATCACAGAATTCTCTTGCATCTTCCAACAGCTAACACAACGAAGCCATGGGTTCGCGACGCAAGCGCGCGGCGATGTCCCCGCTGTCCTTGAAGCTTCTCCCAAGGGAGTTCGATGCTTTCCTCGCCGCGCCTTCGAGACCTACGAGTGCGAGCGCGTCGTCGTTCTCGTCGATAAAAGTACGTGTGAGGAATACGATCAACTAACCAACTAGCCAACGGGGCCGACGGGGAAACGTCGCTCGGTACCTTCAGAGAGACAAACAGGCTGAAGGACGCATGCATGACCGGACCAACCGACCGACACACGTCAGCAGAGACACTCTCAGGAGCGAGCACGGTCGCGAGCGAGCACACACATACCAAGAATCGGTGGCAGCTGTGGAAGCGGTCCATTGATTAAGGAGGTCGGGGGGATGCTCGTTCACCGCTTGTTCGTTTCTCTTCTGTCTCAAGTGCACGCGCGCTCAACAAGTGAAGACACAAAACTCACTTGGCTCACGGGGCTTCGAACGCGATAGAGAAAATGTACAAAAACACTCAGTCGAACAACGCCTTACATGTAGCCGGTGCATCCGTATCGAAGATAAGTGCAAGGAAGGAAAAAGAAAGCAAATCCGGTGAGTCACAACAAGAGGCGTAAAATCCATCCGCAAATACCGTTGTCTTCCGGTCGTTGACCGGCACCGCTCAGAGATTAGTGTAGACAGACCCTCGTCTCGATCCGCGGGTCTAAATCCGGAGCTCAAGTCCATGTAACACTTAGGAGTGACTCGGAGAGGAACGGCACGACGAGACAAGTGATGCACCCGAGCATCCTATGATCAATTCATCAGGCCAAGCTGTCAATTCATATCGTTCCCGATCCCCAGAGTGGAGAGCGTGGTCAGTGTCATTGCTACTTGGTAAGATTAAACCCCGCGATTGTAGGAAGAAGCGCTAATTCCCCTTGATTCGTGCTGTCGTTCCTAACAATTTTACGCAACAAGAGCTCTCGGTAGAGCCTTGCGAGAATGTACTTCCACCTCGACGACGCCGAAGTGGGAGTTCGCAGCTCTCGCGAAGTCCTCCCTGGGCTCTGCGAGGGCGTGAATTGGTTGCCAATGTCAAGTTGCGTGCGCTCGCGCCAAGATTCGACCCAAATCACGCCTTCGGCCGTCGTTTTTGTTCTTCGGACTCTAGAGACTGCGTTCAAGAAAAACTTCTCGCGGTTGTTAATTGAACAAGGACGGAGTTCTGATGCCGAGCGTCTCGAGACTCGAGCCCAGGGAAAAAGCTGGCCATTACGAGCAGGTGGATGTGCATCGTGAAAGACGACATAGGCCGGACTAACTTGCTCCAGGGCCCGGTTCATCTTTGTGGGAGAAATTTCGGGGTGTTGCCCCGCAGGTCCCCGGGGACGGAAGACTCTCGTGTCAAGCGAGAGTTATTTCCGGACGACATCTTGTCATTTGTAAGAGCGAAGGAAAGCAAAGTTCGACCACAGGAACTTTCAGGGACCGCCGAAATTCCCCGACTGAATTGAGGTCTCTCACCTCGTGGGGGCATGGAGCCACTGGATAATGTCAATCGCTAGTTTTTTAATGCCGGGGTCCAGATGTACATTGAATGCTGTTCCGAAACCTCTGTTGCCCTAATCAGGCCTTCCTTTTGAGGAGTGTATTTTTCAACCGCTTACTATTCCGAACCGAAACTTCCGGCTTGCCCGACCGTTGGAATCACAGTGCCGGATGATTTTCCGGAGGCGAAACTCTCTGACATACTCGATATCAAGTGCATTAAGTTAAATTCACCTTGTGCCTAATCCGTTGGTTTGCGATGCACACAACAAGTTGAGCCTATTGTTCGGTATCCTTTATGGCACTTTGATAACACCTCCTAAGGAATCACACTCAACACCTCTCGCTCTGGCAGGCTGTGGCTCGCTGATTTCGACTAAGACACTTTGTCAGGAGTTCTGATCATTTGCAATTAAGGACGATGACAGCCTCAACGAGGCGGTTCGCTCCGCACCCTGTTCGGAGGAACGGAGGCACTTCGATAGACTCCGAACTCTGAATAAGCTCCGCAAGAGCTAACCCTGTCTGCACTCTGTCCGCAACTGGTTTCGTCTGAAGAAGTCTTCTTTGCTGCGGCGGCTACCGCTGCCGCCACTCTGGCTTTGGGGTCTGCACTCTCCCATGGCGGTCCTCTCCGATCGGAGGAGGGCTCATACTCACTCATTCGACTCCTTGGTCGTCCACTAGCGAAGACTTGCTCAGTTGGTATCGCGGTCTCTCGGTGGCCACATGGTCTCGGTGCAGAAACCTGGATTGGATTGAGTTTACTCCGACTGAGAAAATCCTATCCTAGTCTCAAGTTTGAAACTCAATCAGAAATTTCCTCCGATCCATTACCACTGCTCTCTGGAATTTCGGAAATTCTTTCGCAGACCACCGCTGATTCTCCGAAGCAAGTCGGTGAATTTTTTCTTGTGAGTTCCGGATGGCGGCGTTTCCGTTCGATAACTCGAGTTTCGAGTGCTGAAGGGAGGCACTGACAGCGAACTTTCGGTCTTCCGTTCAAGCGTAGCTATCGGCTCGGATGGAGACAGACATTTTTACGCGGATCTAGGATTGCGCGAATCACATTGACAACTGAGACGGCCAGACATTCGATCCAGTGCACTGCTGCTGACAAGCGGAAGATTTACGCAAAACCGATCTATTTGGTTCTGAAGAGGGCAAACGGAATAGCCGAGCCTTCCTATTGATCGATATCCGTTCATGAACCGAAATAGACTTTACGCTTCCTTCACAGTTGCGAAAACCTCCGAAAAACCTCTCGCTCCACTAGCTGAGGAATGGGATGAGATAAAAATCAGAGGGGTTCACGAATTTGGAATACATATGATGGTCCCACCAACGGAAAACTGGTGTGAATTCTGGTATGGAAGCTACACGATGAGCGAACCCGAAGATAAAAGGGGCCTGCTGGAGCTCTGGACTCACAGCCAGTAAGCTTCTAAAAGAAAAATAAAAGCGGACAAAAAACCTCGTTGCCCAACGAGCTCACCAGGCATTCGACAAACGGCTGAGCTGACCAACCGCTGGCTCGCCGACCAAATTGTGGGGGTGGGCGCTAAGAAGAATAAATGGCTAGTCATCAAAATGACCGCTTAGTTCGTTTCCCCTAAAACAACATCAACCTCGACATACCCGCTCACACGTCTTGGATTTATTTGTGTCATTCCGATCATACGGAGGGACGGCGGGCCCGCATCGGGGAGACCATCCGCGCCGGATCGACTCCGCACCCGAGAGCGGGGGACGGGATGGTGCTTTCCTCTGCAGAACTAATAAAAATACTTGTCGCTTTGACGTTAAACCCAGGCAAATTTCGCCAGATAGGATAAACTGTGGAAAGACGGCGATCCCGTTTCGGAAACAGGTGATTTCAAGTTCCCGCTTTCGAGTCTCCTGTCCGCTATCCAAGCATCAATGAACATCGAAAGAGTTGGTTCTGTATGTAAGTCAGTTGCAATCAACCATATTGCGTGAAATGACAGCTTCGCGGTATCCGGGAGTCCTGAGCCCGGGCGCCCAAATGAGAAACTGAATCAAATGTTCGCTCTTCTGGGAATGCATGGCGAGTATTGAGATGATCGATTTATAATATAGAACTTTTCCCCAGCGATGGAAGATTCCGCGGAGTAAACATCGGGATCTGGTGGTCATTTGTTATCTTCGGTGATTGATAAATAATAATCCATTCTAACTTGTTATCCAGACCCAACAAAACACTTTTGACTCATCTTGACGTCACTTGGCAATAACCATTGCTGATCAGACTGGGAAAGGGGTCACATTCAAACACCAAAATTCAAATGCTGTGTTTCGAGGAATCTCTTCAAGTCACGAATCTAGGTTAATTCCTCCAAAGCCTTGGCTTCCCTGTCCGAAGCGCTCCACGTGGCAGTCAAATCCACGAGGCGCGAAAAAGAACCCGTGATCCGTTCAATCGAATAATACCCAAGTCACCAAGAACTAAGTTTCTGATTCCAGTCGATGTGATCGTACCGTACAGTCGACCCAGCTGTCGTGCTCGGTTTACACCGTCTAGGTCTTCTTCATTCAAAAGTGATTCACGAGAAAAATTCTCGAAATTAGCCTCTGAAAAGCAGTCTCTCCCTTTCGATATTCTCCTCTACCGCGTGTTCCGTCGTGTTCTGAGGTCCTCGTCACCAACGGCTACGGCTCTGCGACAGCGCCTGGTGATCCTGAGGTGGCGAGGGGAGATCATGGAGTCGGGGGCGCTGTGCTGAATGAACCCTAAAGAATCTCCTGATGTTAACTCTATCGGCTCGATTCATCGGAAGCTCCCGTCCTTTCTATTCGCTAATTCACCGACCGCGCGGCTATTCACTCCAACACTTCGCTCGGTAGCCACGAGAGTGGCTACGTAGGTAGCTGAGAGCGATGAACAATCAAGGCTCCACCCGGTTATCAGTGCGCAGCTTTCCTCTTGCTTACCTCTTTATCAGAAAGTATCGATGACTAACCCTCTCGAGCGAGGGACTCGAGGGAGCGGCTGTCCGCTCGCAAAGGAAACACGGCGCCACACACTCGACTAGGCTTATCCCTTCACAAATTGGGTTTTGTGAAGAGAATGAGAGGGAGGAAGCGAAAATTCAGGACATCCCAAAGCAGAAGGACAACGAGAAGGGCGTGGAGAGGAAAAAATTAGGATAACGAGGAGAGGACACCATCTTTCAATGATCGGACAGACTCAAGGGCCTGCCCAGGGAGAGAGAATGAGAGGGAATAAACAGCCCTCTCATATGCAGCTCACATGCAGTGGCGGACTCGTGCTGATCTGATTAGTGCTCTTTCTTTCACTCACAATCACTCCGTTGCCATTTTTGTGGTGTCTACTGCCAACAAATATTCCACGCTCAACCGTTTCAGACTGGGTCACATACTTCGCCCTCTTTCGATGCATATTCCTCACCCAATGGTCTCGTCCTCGGATCCGAGGGCATCACGAAGTCGCCGAGGGCATCACGAAGTCGCCGAGGGCATCACGACGCCTTGTTCGCTGAATTCTGAGCCCGTTGCCATCGGACTTGAGTCTGACATCCCACCCCATGCACAGTCGTCGCGTTGATCAAGATAACCCTGTGTTGTCCAGGCAATGGCCGAGTGGGGCCATTTTTCTCCATGTCCCTTCATTTCATTCGGGGATTTTCTCCAAATGGTCCCAAAATCACAACAGAGGCCTCAAACAACAATGACTGGTATCACAGGTATAAGGGGTGGGGAGATAGGAGAAAGGTCGTGTGATTGTGAGAACTGAATGTTAATTCATAGTTTCTGGTTTGCATAAGCTGCACGGTTCTCGGATGGCTAGGGTATTCATGTTAGTTTTCCGTTTCAATAGCGTTCATCTTGATCAGTGGTTGGTCTACGTGATCATGGCGTTACGTAGTTCGCTGAACGTTCGACTGCGGCTTCTCGGCAATAATTTCTTCGGACGCAATATCTCGGTGATCGCCGATTTCCGTCGCAATTCTCAGCTCTCTACACGCCCCGGTTCTCCAGAGAATTTCCATTGCGACAACACGGAACGCGTTTACGGAAAGCGATTCATATTTGGGTATTATCTCCAAGCAGCTTCCCGAGTTCGACGGGCGTTCCTTAAACGGCTCTCGTCTCTCCGTTTGTGGATTAGCCGGGTAAGCCGAGGGCAAAACTTTCACCCGCTTTTGGACGCATGACACTCATCGGGGCGTTGAATGCGTTACTCTGCGCCCAATTCCAAGTTTCGAGTGGCTGTGTGAGGCTGTAAGAGATGGAATTGACTCCCGTGGTTCTCGCAGTGCTCATCGCCGCAGCAAATGCTCAGAGTAAGGACTCGAATTCAAACGAAAAAAAAAAACATTCTCAATTATGAGCGCAGATTTCCGTCCGATAGTTCCGCTCGGTAGCTCTTGTCCGAAACCACATCCCTCGTCCTCGTGTCTTTTGTTCTGTGCTCTATACTTGAAGTCGATTTTTGTGAAAGCATCTTCAGTTACACTACCCCTTCCTGCAGACGACCCACCGTTCGGTTTCACCGTAAGCGGCCACGGTCCTTTCGCTTCAATCAAGTTCTGGTGGGCTGAGTATCCGTGCAACACATCTGTTTCCTACAACTTGGACGTGTGTAAGGTCGGATCTCACTGCGTTGGAGAATGGACAGGAATACCGGAGTACAGATTGAGCCACGGACCCCTGATACCCGTAGTTTTCTGGAATCATTACCACGTGACCGTCAGTGGAACTTGCGGAGACAACACCGTGCAGCTCCAGGAGTTCTACGCGGACACCGGCCCCGGAGGTAAAGTTTATGATGGTCGTCTACTCTCTGAGCAGAGTGTTCGACCAGAGACTGCCATGGAGAACCTTATATTTAACGAACCGGAACCACCATTTCAGAGCTGCTTCCTCTGGAAAACATGTCCGTGGATGAGTCCCAGGCGGCGGTAGACGTGACGTTCATGAAGAGCGATCCGAAAATTCAGAATGCCTCGGAAAGTCTCGAACTTGTTATCTGTGACATCCGTGCTGAGGAGTGCCGCGACCCAAAGATCTTCCCCATCACAGCGGTGAGTTGGGCTGTGTCGAGATGCAGAATCATCTCTCCGGATCCTGTCTTCGAGGCTCTTAAGAAGCAATCTTCAAGTTCTGTGTTCTTGAAAGTTGTGC
Source organism: Neoseiulus californicus (assembly GCA_028455905.1). Lineage (NCBI taxonomy): Eukaryota > Metazoa > Arthropoda > Arachnida > Mesostigmata > Phytoseiidae > Neoseiulus > Neoseiulus californicus. The sequence goes on along the minus strand of JAMQGS010000006.1, from coordinate 12,593,029 downwards.
GTATGTTTCAGGACGGTTACAAAGTCACAGATGCGGCTCCCGGCGTTCTCTACTCTATTTCCGTACGTCAAATGAAGAAGTTCGAGGGCAAGGACTACTACAGTGTGAATCTGACGATTCCTTTCACCCACCGTGGGGTGGTGGTCGGTGAGTTCTGTGACCGTGACTCATGCTCAGCATCGGCTAGAGATGCATTTTGAGCTCGGATGCCTTCAGCTGCAATCAGGGGGACGGTTACGGTTTCCGTTTCCGCGTTGAGTTTCTTCTGACGCCCATTCACTCACCATCAGAGGATACCGGGGTGAATTACACCGTGAGCGGGTATGGTCCAAACGCGGAACTAAACCTGGCCTGGGACGAATACGAATGTAAGAACGGCCTAGTAACCTACGACGTCGCGCTGTGTTCGGGGAGCCTCGGTTGCTTCTTGGAGAGAGCACAAAATGATACGGCGCACACGGTTAGAAGTCGACCAGAACTGCCTATCGTGTTCTGGAACGTGTACGAGACTCACATCCTGACAAGCTGCAACGGAACACCTGCGAGGCAGCAGAAGCTCCACGCAAATACTGGACCCGGAGGTGAGTGCCGGTGTCAACTCTAAAGCTCAACCCGTTTTCTCAAGTATTGCTGGGCAAAATGGACAAAGAAAGTTGAATGTTTCCGCAAGCAGGGTGAAACTGAGAGTTCTTCAATAATTCAGAATTGCTCCCGCTTGCGAGTCTCGATGTTGTTCCGGACACAGATGTGGTGACAGTCACGTTCAAGACGCCTGATTGGCGGCTACAGAGCTGGAATCGGGTTGTCGACGTGACCGTTTGTGACGTCGAGGCTACCTCTTGCTTGGAGACCAGAACACTCCCCTTGGAAGCGGTGGGTTCCTAGGAGACGAAAGATCTACTTGCATCGATCACATAATCTTACCTGGCTTGGTATCTCTTCCCTAGCCCTGGATGCCCATAGCGCTAATTGGAGATCTCTTCGGAGGGCAGCCTTCGGTCTCCTTGGGTATCGAATGAAGTGTGCAATCCAGGCAATACTAGAGTATATTGTACTGGAAAGAAGTCTTGGACCGATCTCATATATTCCAGGAGAGCCTAGAGGTCAAACAGCTGAATGTTGGGATTCTATATAACGTCTCCGCGAGTCTGAGGATGCACTTTGAAAATGAAACCTATACCAGTCAGGAAGTGACAAGGTTCTTCACATTCGGAGAGAAAGATGGTGAGTAAATATAGATAGAGGTCTTATACTATCCCTAGTAACCGGTCCGCCTCACGCGAACCATGGGTCGCATAGTCACGCCGCGCCGTAGAGATTATCTCGCCGAAAGGCCCAAACGACCAAAACTTTAAATTCAATCAAGTCGTCTTCATTTTGGTGTCTTTGCCACCAGATGCCACCGACATTCATTTCAATGTGACCGGCTACGGCCCGAACGCAGAAGTGAGCCTGATGTGGGACCAGTACCCCTGTGACAAGGGCCCGCTATCCTACAACCTCACATTCTGTCTGCATGGATACAAGTGCGTTGAGGACTCGACCAACAATGAAACGGCATACGTACTGAGAACTCGACCTGGGCTTCCCGTGGTCTTCTGGAACTCTTATTATATCACAATCGTGGGAGTCTGCGCGGGGGTCCCGGTCAAGAAACAGGACCTTTACGTCAACACTGGACCTGGAGGTTTGTTATGAGAGTCTGATGCGATCTCAGCCATGATCATATCCTACTGGAAAGGGACGTCAAGTTTACTTCTTGCTTAGGTTTCACGCGAACTCGATTCTTTTGACCAGGCAGAGAACAGACGGAGGTGCTAGTTTGAGATTCCAACTCCAAGTTCTTCGTTTCTCAGAGCTGCTGCCATTGAAAAGGTTCACCGTTAATCCGGAAGATGACGCCGTCAGGATCTCATTCGAGATTCCCGACAATCGTACACAGAGCGTCGCGCAGGACGTTGAACTGACAATTTGCGAAATCTTGGCGAATAAGTGCCTCGATACAAAGCAAATCTCGATCACTGAGGTGAGCTGGCTTCAAGAAAGCCATCGCATGTGAGAGAAGCTTTTGCGGGCTTTTTCTTTAACCTCTGAGTAATTCAAGCCGTTATTTAGTGAAAGTCGGGAGGAGGATCCAGGCAGAAAAGAGAAATCGGCTCAAGATCTGTAGCTCATTGCCAGTTGAGCATTTCAGAAACGTTTCCACGATATTCCAGACCAGCTACCGCATCGGAGGCCTCGGAAACTCCGTGCTCTACAACGTATCCGCTCGTTTATCCATGAATTCCAAGGACGGGCCCTACACTAGTCGAGCAACAACAATTTCGTTTGTTACCAACTCGGCCAGCGGTGAGGCGACGCTATTCTGTACATTCGGTCCCGCTTCGTAACTCCTGGTGGGAGATGGGAGACCCTACTGTTTCTTCTGGATCACCACCGAACACTCACAAGTGTGATTTCTACTCCTTAGGCAAGAAGTTTCCTCCGGTGCAGAACGCATTTGTCATAGGAGAGCAGATTGAGGACGTTGAGAACGTAACAGTCACGCTGAAGTGTGAAAAGGTAACCAAGCTAACAATCAAACCGTGGTGAAGGTGCCTGGAGGCGATCAGAAAATCGTTGCCGAAGCGTTACCCCTTTTCAATATTCACGACTGAGATGATCATAAGTCAATTCTGGCATCGATTTTCAGCCGACCCCCGCGCAAGGAGTGACCTTCCTAGGGATCTACGTTGAAATCTACGACGAGGATGACGGGGTGATGGTCAACAATCGGGCCGTTAAGGGAGTGCAGCTACAGATCCGAAACTTGGTTCTTCACAAAATATACAGGCTTTCTGTCCGAGCCATGTATTATGAGGGATCGAATAGAAAAGAATCAATCGCCCAAAACTTCGTCTTCTTCACCGGCGAAGGAGGTTGGTCGAATCTATCACTAGGTGCCCAAGCGAAGTCGATGGCTGAGCCAGAAGACGCTTCGCGTCGTTTCGGATGCTTTCCGTTCACCGCTCGACTCTCTTGCGCATTCTCTCCAGATGCAACGAAATCCGGATTCAAGATCACTCCTAATGGACCGAGCGCGGAAATCTCATTGTGGTGGGAAGCATTTCCATGTGAGAATCGTCAAGTATCGTATACGGTGACCACCTGCCTGGGGGACACTTGCATCAATCACTCGACGCAAGAGCCGAACTTCATCCTGAAGAATGGCTTTGGATTCCCTGTCCTTCTTTGGAGTTCTTATCATGTCACCATAGAGGCGAACTGCACCGGAATGTTACCAGTGAAATGGCAGGAGCTTCACGCGAATACGGGAGTTGGAGGTGAACTCAAATCTTCATCTGAATCTCTACCAAGAGTTTGAACTCTCCCCTTCGTCCCTGGTCCCGCAATCGGGCAAGGGCTTGATATTGAAGTCCTGAACTTTCCAGAATTGCTCCCGTTGCAAATGCTCACTGCGATCCCGGATGGCCACGCGGTGAATATTTCGTACGTTAAGCCGAACAAACTCACACAGGATGTGGCGGACAGCGTTGAGATAGTCTTCTGTGACGTTCTCGAACCCGCATGTTTCGAGGCTCGAAAAATTCCAATCGCGGAGGTGAGTCTTAGGCGGTCGACATTACGGCATCTTTGACTGATGTGAGTTTTGAGCTGATTCTCGAATTCTGCACCTCACAGAAGGTGCTGATAGTTGCGAATTCCCGAAAATCATGCTCAAATGAATGAAGTCTCCTGAAGGATGAGAGCGATCTTCAGTGGCTCGCCGCTGGAAATTCCTCCTGTTTGTGTTCCGAAAGCAGAAACGAATTGCTTTTGTACGCGTTCCAGACGAGCCATAGATTCGACGATCTCAAGCTCGGAGTCTTCTACAACGTCTCAGCGCGTTTAACGAAAGAGTTGGGTGGGACCACGTACTTCAGTCAAGCTCAGTCGAGCTTCTTCACAACCGCGGAAACAAATGGTGAGGCAAATGGTCATATTTCCTGAATGGTAAGACGCATGGATCGGGAAAGGAGAACTACCAGAATCGAAAGTATGATCTGTTGATCACATCATCCGAAGGATAGGTTATAATATGGATTAAGAGCAAGAAAGTGGAGAAAAATTCCACTTGCAGAAACAGAATTCCCGCCCGTCGCCAACCTCGCAGTCACGTTCGAGGCAAATCAGACTGACGAAAATGTCCGAGTGAAGCTCACATATTCAAAGGTTGGTTCTTCATTACTCACACTGAGCCACCACGAGTGAATTTGGAGGAAGAGCGATTGCATCCATCAGCGGAAAGAATTGTTGAATTAAGGGAGGCAAGATTCTGCGACTGGTTATTGATTTTCTGATTCTTTACGCAGCCGGCAGACACGGGCAAGGTTTTCCGAGGGATCTTCGTGGAGTTGTTTGATGATAAGAGGAACAAAATCAAGACTGACTTCTCCTCCGAGACTCCGATGGAGTTGCCCTCACTTCCTCTGTTCCAAACCTTCAGTATCACCGTGTATGCTGTTTACAATGAAGACCATGATTCCGTCCGATCGGTCGGCCGACAGCTCTCTTTCTTCACTCATGTTCAAGGTATGAGCACTGGTTGGCGATTCGAATCCCATTCACGATATCGACCTCTGGCCCAAGCAGTATTTCCGAGTCGATGACAAATCAAGTAGAGCCCTACGCCGGGGTCGATCGATTCATTCTCATCAACTCGGACTTCCAGATGTGTTCGTGCCCAAGCCCGAAATTTTGCGACTGGTCCCCGTCAACGGAACCAGTGCCCTGATCAAGTGGACGCATTCTTCGAGAAACTCTCTCGCGTTCAAGTACAGAATAACACGGATTCAGGTGTCCGGCAACGCGTCGACAGTCGTCGATACAGTTTCGCCGCAAACCAGGACCCTGTTGCTCCAGAATTTCGAACCCGATCAGAACTATACGGTCAATATCACCGCATACGTCGAAGCAAACCAAGTCTACGAAAATTCTTCGGATGTCCAACAGCTCCACATGTTGCCAAGAGGTCGGTTTCCGGCGCGGCTCTCGCAAACAAACTACGTGGAATTCGGGTTGCCCCCCTCGTCATGATACTTGAGAGGTCACTTCGAACTCAACTTCCAGATGCCCTCATTCCGACCCTCGAAGTCAAACGATTGACGCCCGCGTATGAACTCGAACTGGAGTGGACAGCCCTCATATCCCCGGAAATCCAGGAGAACTGTACGTTCCTGGCTCTGGCCTGCCCCGACGAGGCGGCATGCGAAGACCGCACCTTGACCAGTGACCTCAAAACTGTCACTTTCGATATTCTTCCGTACACCAACTACACTCTGCGAGTCCGAACGAAATGCGACATTGAAACTGGCATCACCGTCGCCGTCGACTCAAATATCGTTCAGTACAACACGTCGGAAGGTGAGTTTTCAGTTCTACCGCCGTTCTCATTCCACCGAGACGTCCTTAAGTGATTGGTGACATTCTTCGATTCACACAAAACAATTGAGTCCCTCAAATTTGCGAAACTCGAAGTTTTCGGTTGTTTTTCTCCCCAGTCCTTGCACCGGTCCGGCACATTCACCAACGCCCTGTCAATTTGACCGCCGTCGCTCTGAGTTGGAACGCGTCGTCGGATCAAAACTATTCGGGATTCTACGTGCAATGGACCCAGGTCGGAGGAGATGGCTTTTGGACTGATTCCGAAACCAATCAGCCCGGAATCATTCTGACGGAGCTCCAGCCCGCGAGCGCGTACCAGGTCTCGGTGAAGGGCTACAAACAATACGGCAGCCATGTTTTCCGCTCTGAGCCAACTACCACCAAAGTCTTCTCTATGTTGCCAGGTATGTATCGAACGCACCCGCGAAGCTTTTGGACACACATATACGCGTCGGGACAAGAAGTCAATCGGAATATCTTCGGGCAACTAAGTCCAAATCTCGTCCGCTCTCAGGCGTACCAGTGTTTGACCTTTCCGTTCTCTTCTCTAGCGCCTGATGGGCTCTGGGTGAGAGCCGAACAGGTGACGCATACGAGCAGGGTGAATGTATCGTGGCAGGGAGTCAATTCTGCCTATGGCCAAGTTGAGTACGATATGGAAAGCAAGTGCGCTGCGGATGAGAAGCGGTGAGTGGGTCGAAGCATCGAGAGCTTCTCGCACTAATTCCGAGGAAACACGATGCCTCGGGTGCCATCATCTCGAAGAACAAATGGCATCCTTCATTCCAGTTGCACAAACGTTACGGATATCGAGTTCAAAGCAACGAACATTGATGGATACGAAACAGAATGTCAGATAGAGGTTTCGTCCTGCGTGAAGAGCTTAACGGGTGCAAGGAATTGCTCAGCACCTACTGGAGCCACTCTAATCGTCAGAACGCTCGGTGTGTGTTACCGCTCAATGTTCAATTAGTGAAGATGTTTCACGCGGGCAACTCGTATTCTCCTACGAAGTTCAGGAGGGAATGATTTTCGATCCCGAATTCCAGTCGAACCTGCGGGTGCCAAAGCAACATACTCCTCCGACATGGTCTACGAAGTGGCAATCACCGTCCCTAAGGAGTATAAGAATCTGACGGATTTAGAGTATCAGGTCACGGAACAGTCGGGAGAATACGGACCGCGATGGAATTGTCAATCCGAGGCTGTCACCAAAGAGAGCCGCTACAACACAGAAGTGCAAAGGAAAGCCCGTCTGTGCATCAACGACATTTGCGGCCAGGAAATGCAGTTCAACATCACCACGAACGTAGGAGGTAAGGATACAGGCCACGTATCTGACTCGAGTTTTTGCCGATGTCACCCTTTCACTGAGTTTTGAATTCTCATGTGTAAGCCTAGAAAAAAAAGCCTCGAAGAACTGGAGATTGTTAATTTGCTCCATCCCATGGGAGCCACTGAGAATTCGGGGCCGCGCTTCGTAACAGATTCACAAACTTTTCCAGCTCCCAGTATGGTGAGTGGGCTCCAGGCTGACGTCGATGTTACGAGCTTTGCAATCACTTGGACGGAGCCCGAGGTATTGAACGGCCCACTCGACGGATATTTTGTGACCATCACGGAAACGCGCGGTGGCGAAACTGTCGTCTCCGAAAACTTGAAGGAGAACTTCCTGAGGGTCAAGATGGAGAAGGAGTACACCAGGTAACCACTTGCATGGTCTCGATGAGAACCTGGATTATTCGTGAAAAACCCGAGGAGCAACCCGCGAACCTACTCTGGAGACTCGGCTCTTAACGATATTGCTGAACTTATACATATGTTATATTGCTTTTCACAGTTACGACATTGCCGTCAGGGCGTACAACATTGATAAGGTGAACTCTAATGTGACGAGGAGCAGCTGGGCTTCAATAATCACGATCGGAACCGACGGAACCGGTGAGCATCTACGTTCTTTCCCCGGGTCAGGGTTCATGTGAGAATAACCGCCCCCGCCAAAAGATACCCTCAATCCTCAGGAGAGGGCCTCGGTAGCAAGCGATGATGGCTAGCTGTGATCCTCACGAGAAAATCCCTCCTTCTAGAACCTCCACCGCCGAGTAAACTCGAAGAGCTGTCGTCTCGAGGTCACAGCAGGATTGAATGGGAAGTAACACCCAGCGATGTTTTCAACGTCACATGGTTCAGGGTGCTCGCCTCCTCGGCGGTCGACAAGCCGTCAATTACATTCACCCAGTACACAGTTTTTGAGTTCTCCGCGTTGAGGCCGTACACGGTCTACGATTTCGAAGTTTCGAGCTGTATGGCCAAAGACAACGCGACCTGTGGCAGTCCGGCCAAATTGACGAAACGTACCGACGTAGGATGTGAGTTCGATGATCGTTTCTGAATCTTCAGTATCCACGGAGACCGTGTGGAAAGGTCGTCTGAAGCAGATGACGAAACCGCGAGCTCTTATTCTACGCTGAATCTTTCATATACACATCAGATCCGAGCCCACCTCCGGTAATGCTGGTGGGTGCAGACTCCAACTCCATTTCCGTGAGATGGACGGAGCCCAACGAGCCCTTCGGCCCAATCGATGGATACGAATATGCTTTCGCTGCAAAGTCTTCCGGGCGAACGCCATCCAACTGGACGAGCACACTTCCAGACGTGCGCAGTGTAGATCTCATTGGTTTGACACCGAGAACCGAATACGAGGTCCATGTTCGCGCCTTCAATTTGAATAGCGAGACGGAGCCACTCTATTCACCCGTGGGAATCCTCACGGCATCGACCGAAGGTGAGGAGCTTCCTCGGAGGCGGGGCGGACGGAAATAACCCTCTAATGAATCGAAACGAAGGAGATTTGTGTGTAGTGTGTAGGCAGACCGAGCTATATCAAATGATTCTCCATTCCAGGAGATTCGAATGGAGCCGTGTGGATCTCGGTCTTGAGTGTGCTCAGTGTCCTCGCACTATGCGCTCTCGCTTACTTCGGTTACACCCGGTATACGAAGAAAATTCGGTGAGAGACTAATCGAAATGCCGAGGAAGGGTTAGGTTGTTATTCGGGTAACGGAACATTTCATAACACAGATCAGTTGGGGTAGCGTGAAAGGCAAAAACTGATGTTAAAAATCGCTCGAATCTAACTTTTCAGGGACACTCCTTTGATCTCGGTGGGACCTCAAACGCATACGTCGCCAGCCTTGGAGGAAGTGGATCTCTAGCTCAAGAGCATCGTCGCCCCCGATCCCCCCGTGTCCCATCGGACATCCAAATGAAATCATTATCATTTTCATTATGCCCATGCTCTCGTCTGGATGATCGAGCATGTTAATCGTTCACTCATGCTCATTAGAAATATTCCCATGCATGAATGGGATCATGTGAAAAGCCACATTGAGGATTGAATGAATAAACACAGCTTCCAACCTGCTTGAGCCTTATATCTGAGCTAGTAGAGCGTTCCTTTCCGCGAGGACACGTTGTGAAGACGAGATCCATAACCACGACTGTGCTTTCCGAACATTCGGCTCAGCCCGTATATCAGGGTTCATCAACGTCGAGATGTGAAGGTTGCGGCGATACGACGAACACTACTCCTCTCCCGATGATAGAACTATAGATGTTGAAGCGAGAGCCGCTAAATCTTGGGAGCATTCTGAATCATCCCGTGTTTCTAGAACCCTCTGCAAGTACAGTCGACTCCGCTTAATTGGGTTTTTCGGATCCCAAAAAGATGAAAATAGTCTCAAAAATCGGCTTTTCGGCGACTGTTTCTGGATTAATTTCTTGTTCAGTGCGATGGAATCTATCGAGAATGTTTGCAAAGCGCGTCGGGGTCTCGCTTCCTGTGTCCAATGTCTGAACAATGTGACTTTCCCTACGCGAACGCTAAGATTGATACAGTTATGGTGGTATGAAGCTGTGTCTTGATCTTTCTTTCAGTCGTTCCTTCGCATGCGAGAAAAACGGAGGATTTCGTTCTTCCAGGCTCTCGCTCGGTCACCCAGACCATGTTTTTTCGAGCGACCGCTTTATCGGGGCAACCGCTTAATCGGGCCAAAACGATGTTTTCCGACGAGTCCCGATTAAGCGGAGTCGACTGTATGTCTATCGCCTCGTAGGTCAAGTACGTGGATAGTGCGCCAGCCATGCTTTGATAGAATGTAGCCGTTGAATTCGTGGAGCTAGGAAATAATCCGAAGCAATCTGTTGCGAGCCATTACTCCCCCGGAACCGAGTTTCTTACTGCAACGCTTGTGTCAAGGTGAACAGCTAACAGTAAGCCGAGACAAAGCAAACCCGTTGAAACGTGGGCGAATCTAATGAGACTGTAGAGATTTCGCGTTCGATCCACAGGGATCGTCTCCCTGATATCCTCCACAGCTTAAGCTCTATGAGGCGATGCCTCGAATCTAGATCTCTAACGGAAACTCAAACAGGATTCATTTTGGAGTGGGCGATTTCAACGTCGAACCGAGATGTCATGCAGAACTGAACGAATGCCGACCCTCCGCATCATGATCGCTGTGATTGCTTGTTTCTTGTGCTTCCTCTCGACTGCTGCTGGACAAGGTATTGTTGGAAATATCTCAAGTTCCCGACAAGCGCACTCTCACAGATGCTCAACGCAAGTAGAGGTCGCCTAACCAGCCCTCTGGATGAGGATCCATCACGCATTTGTACACGAATAGCCAGTCCGGGATTTTTTTTGATCGATATCAATGTGATTGGAATGCCGGTCGTCCGACAAGGTTGCTCATTCGACCCAGACTCTCCGGTCCCTGAACGCACCTGATAGCTCCGCATTCTCGAAAACACCAGATTGAGCAGGCAGAATAGAGCTTCAGGAAGGCTTCACTCCCCTATGGTCATTTCGCTCATTGCAGAAGACGAATATGCTTCGCGGATCAAAATCAGCATCATACCCAATGATCCGTTCCTCAAGCTCTACGCCAAGTGGGATCCATACCCCGATCTGTCTCCATGGGCCAAGTATGAAGTGTCGATCTGCCAAGGAGAATTCAGCTGTTCAACTTACTCCGTGGGAAGGGGCCAGACTGAGTTCACCTTCGGCTCTGTGCGATCCGTGAAGCTTGCATACTGGAGCCAGTACACAGTGACTGTCAAAATCTCCGGGATGTGGACGGTGGATCTTTGGGCGAAACGTACCATCGCAACAGGGCCCGGATGTAATGTTTCTAAGAATCAAAATCAATGGCATTCACAACTCCCTCATATTCCTCTGCAGGATGGAAGAACTCGAAGTTGTGTTCAAGAGCGGCTTTTTGCACCTTTGCTTTCAGTTCTGCCTTCCGCTTTGGATTTCCGAGTGCGTGGTGGACTGAAGTCGATCACAGCAGAGTGGAGGGGATTTTCGGAAAATATGCGGAAAGTGATCGATTTCTATAAAATCGTGATCTGTCATCACCGCGTCAACATCTGTTCCCCCCCTGAGAAAGCTCTGCCGGGCGCGGTGAGCTTTCCATTTTAAGTTTTTTCATGTCCGTTGAGAACGTTCCGCACTACGAAATTTCGGTCGGCATGTGTCTCAAACGCGGAGTCTGTTCCTTCTCCTCCTCGATCGCAGACCAATCACACTTTCAATGGACTGACTGCCGGTGTGGAGTACAACGTAACGCTCACGCTCCACAAGTCGTTTGAAGGACATGATTACATGAGTCTACCGGTCACGAAGACCGGCTTCACGGAGCCGCCGCCACGTAAGGACGATGTCGTAACGTTGATTTCGAGATGGTGGTTTATCCAGAGTTCAAATTTATGAATCATCTCATAACTCCATCTGCTCGTCTTTCAATTCGTCCGACGGAACCTAGGAACCATAACTGTCTGATCTCAGGGGGCTGAAGGAGGTCTTATTTTCAGGTAATCTATACCCCGGACTTCGAGACGTTAAAGTTGATTTGCAACGAAATAAACTAGATTGCGACTTCGTCATCACTTATACAGAGGTAGGCTTGACAAAGTATCATGGCTAGAGACTCGAACTCAGAATCCTCCAGCCGTCATCCAAGAGAAGTCGGCCAGTGAGTTCGCTTTCGAGCTGGAACGCTGCCTGAAGTCCTATCGCACCATTTTTTGCCTGCTTCTTGAGAGCAGCATCTTGTGTGCCATCTTTGGACTCTGATGCGACCTCATGGGACAACTTTCTTCCGAGAGAAACAATGACATATCACTGACGAAAATCTCCTTATTTCCAGCCGGCTGTACCCGCCGGGAAAAAGTTCTACGGAGTACTGATAGAAATCTTTGACTTCCGTGGGAAACGCATCATTGAGTCAACGAAGACCAGCTCCAAGCAAGTCATCGTAAAAGGCATGCCATTCTTCTCACGATTCCAAGTGAGAGTGCACGCTGTTTATCAAGAAGGAGACGATCTCATCGAAACGGACAGCGACAGAATTGCCGTTCAGACTGGTATCGGAGGTGAGTCTTCGAATAGGTCGCCTCCAGAATGAGATGGAAAACACAACGTTAGACAGAGATCATCAGAAGCCAAGATGACGCGGTCTATAAATAACTCCTGCTTTTGTAACGACCAGATATCGCGAAGCCGGAAATCGTCAAGCTCCTGGCGGTGAATGGTTCAAGCGCTGCGGTCCGCTGGACGCACGAAGCGTCCGAACATTCTGAATACATTTATAGGTTGACGTTCAAAGACGGACCCACGATTGAGGTCCAAGACACGGAAAATGATTTCGTTCTCGTTCAAAACTTGGAGGCCGAGCGGGAGTACATCGTCACATTGACAGCTGTTCGAAAAGAAGACTCCCATGAATACGCCAGCCCTTCGGATGAGAAGCTGGTGAAAATGCTCCCTAAGAGTGAGTTGCGGTCCCATGGTTGAGAATAACACACTTGCAGCCCAAATCACGCAATCAGGGAACGTTCTGCAGCGAAACTTGCATCAGATTATTATTTTTCCCCCCAGACGCCCTCATTCCTGAAGTAGAAGTGGGTACGTTCGTCGGGGATCAGCTTCTACTAAATTGCAAAGTCATCCTACCACCAGAAGAGAGCGATGCCTGTAGTTTAGAGGTTTCGGCTTGTCTCGCCAACAGCGACGTGTGCTCCAACACGACCTTCGAATCGGCAGCTTCCGATTCGATGTGGATTTATATCGCACCTTTCATGCACTATGAGCTGGTCGTGCGCACGGAGTGCGTTTTCTTCGATAGGCTCAGCGTCGCCGCTCAGTCAGAATCATTGACGGTCTTCAACAAGATCCGTGAGTCCCGAGCGTTGCAACAACCTTAATCTGAGACGAAAGGAATGACGATCCCGCATATTCCTGATTCCCGGACATCGAGGCCACCTTTTTCAGATCTTTCGCCGGTGGAAGACATCTACACCATTTCGACGGATACTACCATTGGCGTCGAATGGACTGTCCTACCTTCACAGGAGCTATTTTGCGATGGTTTCAAGATTCGTTGGGCTCCCGTCGGATCAGATCTGGGGCCAGAGCATGATGGGTTCTTATACGAGTTCGATATCGAAGGCCTCCAACCGGCGACCGAGTACAACATATCGATCACTGCGTACAGCATTCATGAGAACGAAACGCTGTTGGGCGAAACTGCGTTCACAACGGCTTCCACGGAAGTTCCAGGTGAGTGAAGACGTTCGAGTGCTCATCATCGATCCCGACTTTCGGGAGGAGTTTGTGAGAGGCAAGCTTATTTTCCTTTCTGCTTGTCTGGACTCTCTGGATGCTATCTGGACTCGTCGGTTTTCTTTCGCAGCTCCTGCGGCGGTGGACGGACTCGACTTCCAACAGGTTTCGTACAGCAGTACGATCAAGGTGACCTGGAATGCTCCCGCCTACGAATATGCACCTCTGGAGTACACGGTTGTTTCGAAATGTCTCTCTGAAAAGACAAGGTATGTATCTCAAACATACGACACGAAATTCTGGATTCCTTATTAATGATTGAATTTGTCGGGGCATGATGGCGGGAGGAATCGATCTCTGAAGCATGCGCCAAGAGCGATTGGCTCTCCGATCGATTTCTAGCGAGTCCAGCTTCATTTATGGTACTTCATTCTTCTTAAGCTCGACGAGCGGAACTTCTCACGAGTTCAACTTTGATGGACTGAAAGAAGGTGACGCCGAGTGCACCGTGAGCGTAACAACCAGAGCCAGGAACCGCGAAAACCAGTTGATTGGAACTAATGTCGCCTCAAAGACGAAGAACATTGAAAAGTTGATGCGTAAGACGGTCTCGTCCCAACCTGGAGCATTGCTTCCTCAGAGTTCTCTTTTCCATATATTGAGTGGGATCCCTCGCTCACAATTGAAACTAGGTCCAATCTTTCCAACAGCCAAGCCTCAGGGATGTTCTGCTGTCTTCGTGGGAGGGATTGAGTACAATGTCACGATCACTGCTCCTCCTGGAGTTCGCGATCTGGACGTTCTCGAATATCGGATCAGTGACTCACTGGATCGCGATGGGAAAAGGACCAAAGACAGCTCTATAGTGATCGAATCATCCAAGCACGACACCGTCGACACTCGACGGGCTCAGCTGTGCGCTAACGACATCTGCGGAGACGACTTCCTCTGCAAAGTGGAGACCAACACGGGAAGTGAGTCAAAGCTCAACAAAAACAACTTCTGTTTTGTGCTCGATCCCGGGGATCAGTCTTTTGGGACCGACTTCGAGGATAAGTTGATAACTTGGGATTACCATGAACCTTCACTTTGCAGACCCAGGAAGCGTGAATGATTTGCAGGTAGTGTTACTCAAGGAAACAACGCTGCACGTCACGTGGTCGGAACCGTCGCTCACAAATGGGCCTATCAACGGTTACATCGTTCGTATCCAAAACGATCTTAGCGGAGCGGTCAAGAACGTGCAGAGAAATGCCTCAGAGACCTCCTTTGACTACCCGTCCGGGGAGGAATATACAAAGTACGTCGTTGCGGCTTTCCCCTCATCAAGACCCCCAGATGTCATCGTGACCAGAGGCATTTGTCATTTCGCTCATGGATTACACGACCAGCATGTTACAGGTTTACCGTTGCTGTGAGGGCTTTCAATTATGACAAATTCGTGACCAAGGCCGATCCGCTAGTTGGTCCAGAAGAGTACGGTAGCATCGAAACGATGGGCACAGGTGGGTCCACCGGGATCGGAGATTCGCAGACTTGACCTTCCTTCTGAACATGCTCTCGACTCCCCTGATCTTTCTCACAGAAAGATTAGGGGATATCAGGGTATTTCCCCTGATATCGAGTTTCTTATTCAGTTATATAACATACCTCAATATTCTCCAGTGCCTAGGGCTCCCGAGGCACTCGATGTCGTTTACATCGAAGGTAAACAGACTTTGATATGGAACGCGACGGTCGACCCGAAATTCAATGTGAAGTCGTATAAGATAGTTGCAAATGAGAAAAGCGCCACGAACCGATCGGAGATTTCGAGCAAGTCTCCAGAACTTCAATTATCTGCGTTGAAGCCGTTCACCGAGTATGTTATCGAGGTCTCGAGCTGCCTCGACGAAGGCAGCAAACAGTGTGGAAAGCCATCGACACACGAGCTGACGACCGAAGTTGGACGTGAGTGACAAAACTTCGGAAAATATCCGATTCAGTTCTTTGTGATATCCATCTTCCCTTCCACCGGAGTATCGGCCCCTGCAGAAATCGCGTGACCATAGCTGATTAAGACAAGACTCTGTTCGCAGATCCAAGTAGCCCAACACCTTTATTGGTTGACCGGAACGCGACGCACATCTTGGTCCGATGGTCCATGCCCTTTGAAAAAGCGGGTCCCATCGACGGCTTCGAGTTTGCGTACGTCGAGTCAAGCATCAGTCAGAGCCCAAGCAATTGGATGGAGATTAGCGGCGAAGCACGATCCGTGGCACTGCAGGATCTCCAGCCATCCACAGAATATGTGGTGCATGTACGAGCTTTCAATGAAGACCACTTCGGAAACAAGCTCAAATCTTCAGTGGGGATTCTCACAGCTGACACTCAAGGTGATTCTTTGTTAACGCCGAAGACTTGAGAAGCATTGAGAAATCTTTTCTCGCGAGAAAGCTCGAAGCAAGAATTGTGCTTCCTCCCCATACTTTGTTG